>VZTF01006013.1:271060-426281 GCA_013397755.1 Cnemophilus loriae
AGCGCTGCCGTGGGTGGCGGTCGGGAGCGGAGCGGGGTTAATCGGCTTTGGGAGACTCAACCTGGATGCGGGCGCCGAGGGGGTTGGGCTGGGCGGGCGGCGAAGCGGGGTCCCGGCTGCGGACGGGGCTGGAGCGCGGGGTGACCGAGCACAGCCTTCGCCGAAGTGTGCCGAAAGCGGGAGCAGCGCTCCAGGGCATCGCCTCCAGCTCGGGGCTGCCTATTGCGGGTGTGTGGTGGTTACGGTCGGGTTTCTGGAAGCGCCCTCCTCCTCCCAACGCGCTCCGTAGCGTCCCTGCGCTCCTGTGCTGGGGCTGGAATCGCTCATCCGCGGGCGGGTGCTCCGCGGGTTACCCGGACAAGTGCGGGCGTCCCGTCCCGCCCGATGGGCTCGGCCAGGCGCGCTGCGTGTGATCTGACTGGTGTGCATCGATCCAGGTCCCGATAGGAGGCTTCTCCCTGTGATTGCTGTCTCATTACTCTCTCTCGTGATGAATTAGAGCCATAAGCAGAAGCACAGATGTGATAAGGCTCTCTTGGGTTGTTTTAAAGAGGGGTGGGGAGCTCAGTAAATTCGCCGATGGAGGAGTGATGAATTTAAGGAAGGAAATATCCCTTAGTCAGCAGAAGTTACTACTTGTCATGGAAAAGATGTGCTGATGGTTCATAGCAGAAGGTCTTACATTTGTGCTCTCTTCTGCCTATTCCATGGCCCTGTGAAAGTTCTTGTTGCCAAATCTGTTTCCACGGGGGAAGGGAAGAGATGATTAAGGGGAAGAACACACTCTGTCATCTACTCTGTTAATTTGCTGAATTGCCATTATAATGTCTCATAACATCAAACAGTGGGAAATGCTTGCGTTTCATATTATTGGAAACTGATTAATGGTTTTCATAAATCTTGCTGCAAAGAGGCTTTAATGCCTCAAACAGATATTTCAGAGGTGGCCTGTGAGAATTTTGAGTGAATATCTGTAAGCCCATAGGATGGGATCGCTCAGGTGGTGTTTAGTCACTGGAATAATGGGTTTTTTGACATGGGACATGACATCTTTTAGTTTGGAATTGGAAGAGTCTGACTTCTCGAATTTATCAGCTGTATACTGACATCTTTATGTGGCAAGATTTGTAGGACATGTACTGTGGGCTTCAGGAGTTTCCATTCTCTGAAGACAGGTTTTAAATTGTTGAGGAATCAGTGCGATTGTTCCCTGAGCCGGGGCGATCTCCTTTGTTGCAATTCTAGCTGACATCTTTTCACCCAGAGTTGGCTGCTGGCCTTTGTGTCAGCATGAATTCAGTGCTGGCCTCTTGATTTGGGTCAAGTGTGAGACCTCACTGCTCTGCTTCTGGACTGCATACAAACCATAGGTCTGGACTGGCCAAGCAGATAGTTGAAGATTGTTCTGTATGTATGTTTATTAGAAACGATGTTATGTCACTGAGATTTAGGTCGATCCTGAAACAAGTTTTTCAACTAAAAATCTTCTTATTACTAACTAAAGTGTCTGTGTCCATAAAGCTGAAATTCTGATGGCAATTAGATATTATCTGTCCAGTCACTGTCATGTGCACTGAGGTGGATAAACTCCCAGCATAAGATTTTTGCTGGGCCTTTCTGATCTGTAAGCGTTAATAGTACTGTGATATGGGATACCTAGAACAGGATACCAGCTGTAAAAGCTTTTCAGCAGTTAATATAAGATTGTACTTAAAAGTATATCCATAAAGATAGTGTGAAGGAACACTTGGTATTTACTGTAGGGTTGTTCAGAAGTGTGGTTGTAGTGAGGCAGATGCTTTTAATTTTAACAAGAGTCAAATACTTAAGTTTAAGCATATGTTTTACAAAATTGAGGAGGATTATAATTGCTGAGTAATTCTATTTTTTTTTTCTGGCAATGCTTCTTCGTGTCAACACACTTTGATAAAGTGCCAGACAACTACCTAAGAATTCTTGCAAGTTTTTCTTGCCTTTTCCTATGCCTCTTACAAGAACTCTCAGACTGTTCAGTGTCTCCTTGTGATTACTTAGTACAAAACCAGTAACAGGCAATTTTTGTCAAGAGACAGTTTGTGCCAACACAAACCTAGCATGCATATACACTTATAATCTGTAACAGAGCAGTCTAGAACTATATTGAAGAAACTCTTCCATTGCAGTTCTGCATTTCATGACTTCTTTTTTGAAATCTGAATTCAAGTTCTGCTTCTGCTGACTCATTTATATTTTATGCGTCTTACCCTTGTTGTTCAAGCCCCGAATATTATAAAGCAGTACATTATGTTTTACAGTACTGGCAGGTTGTGTGGGTACAGTGAAGAGTGATAACCAGTATGTTTAGTTTACCTGTGGTACCTTTTGGGGATGATCTTCCAAGAGGACATCCTATCTGTGTTGGTTGGTTCCTTTGTTTATGCTGCAGTAGTTCATTGATCTATACCCCAGTGTTCACACCAATGTTAACAGAGCTCTTTCTGCAGTAATGTGTCCTAGTGTTGTATCACATTTCATCTTCCTTAAAATTCTTTGCTCTGTGTCGCCATTCAGATGCTTCCTTGTGCTGTAGTAAGTCTTAATTACAAGGCTGGAGATTGTGGAAAAGCACTGGAGATACCTTTGCCCTTGAGTGGTTTAGCCACTGTTCTGGTTGCGAAATGGATGAGTTTAAAATTGTGTGGTCTACTTTTAAAAATTATTTTAATGTCTTTGCAGTAAAAGTAGAACTTGGTCTTTTACCCTCATCTATGAGTAAAACTGCAATCAAAGTCTTACCTGACTGAACTATAAGGGGTTTTTATGCATGGCTGAGGAAGGATAAAGTAACCTAGGCTAACTGCAATGAAGATGTGCCCCACGCTATACTCACAGATTGTATCTAGTACTTCTGACTTCTGCTTCTGTTGTCTAGAATCCAGGAAGCACTTGCCAGTAGTTGAAAGGCATCAAGTCTTTGAGTAGCTGAAGCAAAGAGAAGATAGAAGTTACATTTGTACCTTTAAAGGTATGAAAAGCCTCCAAGATGTCAGTCTCGGACATAGACAAGGAAGTTGTAATGGTAGTAGTACTTGTTTTCAATGTTTCTTCTAGAAAGTGGTTGGTGATGTTGGCACAACCTGAAAAAGTGTGATGATATTTTAAAACTATGCTCATCTAGAAGCGGTAGCATTAGACATCAAAGTTTTCATGTTTTGGGTATTTGTCTATGTATTCCCTTCTCTGTCTGCCAGCTCAGCATCTTGCATACAGGGTCTGTCACTGAATGTCTTCAGTGATTGTTTCAGCCCCCAGCACTGACATCAAATACATAGTTTGTGGTTAGATGTTGATTACATGATGTAACAGTGTGTTCTGCGTGAGAATCTCTGCTTATCTTACAGTGCAAATTTTTGTTTTGTTTTTGAAAGGATTAAGACATGTGGAGTCACGCTGAATGGCTGGCTATTGTCCTTTTCCTGCCTGCCTCCTCTCAAAGGGCGCTGTCACGAGTACCCTTTTGCTTGTTTCAGTCACATTTCACAAGGGTGAAGATGTTTCAGAGGTACTAGAGTTCAAACAAGCATGTGTGGGAAAAGGCATTTTAGAGGAAGCAGACCCTGGAAGTGCCCAGCTGAGGGAAGGTTGCAGGGCACCTACCTTGAGTGTCATAGCAGAGAGGCTTTATAACAACTCTTAATTGCCAGAAAATTTTCTGGCTAACTGAGAGAGGTGTGTGTTCATGGGCTTTCATACTGCTTCAGGAATTGTTTGTTTACAGTAGGGTTTTCAAACCTGATTGTGAAATCTGCACTTAATGTAAATTGATGTTTGCCAGAGTCTGCAGCCAGCCGGCAATGGCTGTGATGTACTCACTCCTGTTCCTTCTAATTGCACTGTCTCTGAAACACAAATTATAATACTTAAACATTAATTGGTGATCAGGTTAGCAGAGTCCACAGGAAAGTATACAGAGGACCCATGCTGGAAGCAATGAGAATTGAGTTACAGCAAGGAAAGAAAAGTTATGGGAAAAAACAACTTCAAAATGAGGAGGTGACAGAAAAAAACAGCAGAGAAGGAAAGGATATAATACTAAAGTAACACAGAGGAAACAGCAGTGTTGTGGCATTCCTTTATCCAGCTGTCTGACTTGCTCATGTGGCATGGCTGGCAAGAAGGAACATGTGCTGTGTCTCAGCCACCGCATTTCGCTCTGGCACGATGACTTGGATCTGCCATGCTCCGTGGACTGGAGCCTTCAGGCACGTGTCCTGTTGTGGTGGCTCTGTTGCAAGCACAGGAGATTTTGGAGAAGTATTTGTTAGGCAGTTGGGGTAAGAGTTTACACCACAGTGGGGAGGTTCACTCGTCTGTTGGAGTTCTTATCAGGAGACTGTTTCATGATAAACATGACACTGAGGTTCAGGCATGATTGTGACATTTGTCATCATCATTTTTGTAGCTGTAATATGCTACAATATGGTAATAAAAGATGAATATTATATTTGGTCTTTAAAATAATGGGTTTGTGGCACGGTTTAGTATACTAATTAATTTAGACAAATTTGTTTTCAATTTTCATCAAAGTAGGAATTTGACTGTAACATAAAACAGTTGTCAAGTATGAGGTACAAAGAGAAAATTCTTGAAGTTACGTAGTTGTAAAGCAGTATTTATACCAGTGCAGGGAATTATTTAGTTGACATATTACTTAGTTGGATAATTTTATTTCTGTGAGTGTTCCATTTTCTTTATACCCGCACACGCGTGTATATTCATCTTGCAAGTTCTAAGCACAAAGAAACAATGAAATACGAATTTGGACTCTAGTCTTGGCAGCAGAATTTTTAGCTGTGTCAGTGGGAACAACTGGTATCGTTACTAGACAACGCTTGAATATTTAGATCGGTCAGTTATGTAGTCTTTGTATTTACTTTTCACATCCCTGAAACAACTAATTTGCGTTAAAGCTTCTAGGAATGATTCTGTAAAAGTCTGGCAAAAGGAGCTTTTCTCTTCAAATTTCTTGAGGGAAAGAGGTGTATAAAAGCCCTGTGGAAGGGGTAACTTTTGTTTTCATAGCTTAGGAAGACTGCCAAAGTTAAATGCTTTTAACAAATTATTTATTTCAGTAAAAAATTTAGATCTTTTTGGTAGCGTAAAAACAGTAGGTTGTATTAATATAAGTAGACCAGAATAGGAAAACATTTTTACCATCTTTTATAAACTCAAATTCTTTTTATGATTCCATGAAAATGGGAAGTTACAAAAGCAATATATTTGTTTTCTGAAATGGGAATTATGTAAGTAATAAAAGCATGTGAAACACACCACAGGATGCAGTTTATCAAAAACAACGATTGAGCAAATGTGTTTTCCCCACTCACTCTGCATTTTGGGTAGTTAGGTGAGTCTAATTTTTCTGAAATATTAACTTGTCTTTGAGTTCAGTATTCAAAAGGATACACCGCCACACACTTGTCATATACAAGGAAGTGTGACTATATCTAGTTGCAGTGAAGGAAAATACATTGTGAATGTTCAGTGGGGCTCAAAAAGATGGGTTTGGTAGACATACCAAATGCGAAGAGAGATTAATTTTGTGCTTTGGTATAATTTTCCCTACCCAGGCAGAGGTGTTTTTGCTTCATACTCAAAAAATCTTTTGTCTTAGCTGCACATGATAAGAATATACAGGACTATGTCTTAGACTGATTAATTAATAAAATAACACTATTTGGAAGTATTTAAAAAGTATTAACTGAAACTATCCAAATATTTCATGTATTAATAATGCATGTTCTTTTGCAAAGAAATGAACAACAGGGATTATTGAATCCCACTCATATTTCACTGCTGCTTCCTGGCTAGAAACAGTATCAAAAGAATTGCATTTCAGTTTTGGTTGCAATTGAAGCAAAAAATATAAACTGATTTAATGTAGCTGTTCTCTTTGCTCTTAATCCTGATTCATATGAATACACAGAAAATATGAATTCTCATATTCTGATAAAACATAACTGGAAGAGTAGAATTCTGCATTTCTTCTTTCACAGAGGATTCCTTCAGTCACAGTGCATTAATTAGTGCATTGGACTGTGAAATTCTGTATATCTTCACTAGTGGCACAGACAAGGAAGAATCTTCTAAGCGAGAGCAAAAACAAAAAAAATGTAGTGAAAGCACTAGTGAGAGCATCTGTACTGAGATTTATTTTTGCAAATTATAAATAATTCCATTAATTTTACACTTGTTCAGGAACATTGTTATTCCTGATTACTGAGTTTTCCTTTTACTTGTAATGCCTTTCTGTTTCTAGGAAGAGTAGTAGTTCTGTGTTGTGTGGTGGTGGTATTGTTTCTTTACCTATAGCTAAGGACATGTTTTAAAAATTTTACATATACCTGTGCAGCATGGTTTAGTTATATGAGTCACATTTAATCAGTGTTGTTCCTTGCTTCTTGGGCGAGGTGGGGAGCATTGTAGGGAAGGATCTAGCATAGAGCACGTGTGAAGGGAGAAATGGATCTTCAGGATGCTGGTTACAAATGTAAGTTTTGAGAGCAGAAGTTTGTTTTAAAGGTGAAATTTTGGTTTTACTTACGATTTTATGGGAAATTTACAACTTTGTCAAACTAGAGGATAAAGCTGTTAAACTACTGAAAAGATGACCCACCATGCTATCAACTGATATTTATTCTAGAAAGGGATAGATCAAACTCCCCTATCCCATGCCAATAAGATGTATAAGCTGCCAAGCATGTTAGGCTGGTTATGAATCAAGTCTTCGTAAGGGAAATTCTGCCTGCTAGGTTAGATGATAATGATGAGGTAGGATACTTTAAAACTGCAATTGTTTGCCTGCTTGCTGACATGTTTTTAGACAGTATTTTTAATATAGGGTGGCATCCCATTCTGCCATGCTTTGATTTGCATTTTGGGAGCAGTCTTAGAGTGCACAAATTAGATGGCTTCTGGAGGAAACTACATCAGACAACATAGTTCAGCTGCAGCTGGTGTTCAGTCACAAAACCAGCCTATAACTAATCTTGCAAGAATGCTCTGAAACCCAAAGTGTGCATGTCAGATCGTAAGCACCAACTGATTTGTTTTACAGATTGGCTCCAGTTCTCTTATCCCTGTGTCAGCTGTTAGTGTGTCTCAGGAGGACTAGTTCAACGTGTAGCACCACAATGGTGTGGCCTCTGAAGCTGTGAGAAAAGGCAGTTATAAAAGTGGAAATGGCATTTAATGATATTATTGTTTCAGCAAGTGAAAAACTAAACAAACAAAAAAATGCACCTGCGTTTGTGTGTGCTTTGTTTTTTACGTTGAAATGCACAGCATCGGTGGGATTTTTAAGTTTATTTTAGAAATTTGGGAGGATGTATATTTGTAAAATGTGAAAATCAGGAAAATACAACTGTGCTCAATTCAAAGATAATGCACCTTCCTATTTCACTGTGTTTCCTGGGCTTCGATTTCACTAAACTGAGATAAAACCCTCATCTGGCTGATGGTAAATGGGTTGATTTGTAGAAAACTCAACCTCTTTTAAAAATAAAAGTTGAGAAACTTAATTAAGGGACTTCATGGCAAACACAGACTCTTACCCCTTCCTTAAGAAATTAGCATTTAAGGCAATATTTATAAATCCAGTAGAATAGCTTTTTTCTTCAACTTGATGGGGGAGATAAAGCAATAAATGTTCAACTGACTTGAACGTGATTAAATAAAGGTTACATGACTTACCATTTTGAAGGATGAAATATGCAGTAGTTCAGTTTTACACCTAACTTTCGTTAGGTTTGTGAAGATTTTTGTGTAATCATTGATAGTTTAACGTTGTTTCCAAGATAATTTTCAGTAACAAATAAAAAGCAAATCTTGATATCATATTGTGTTCTTGTAAACACACCTTAATTGCTGAACTTTCCACTTCGTAAAGCTGTATTTTATCAACGATGAGAATGAGTGTTCCCTGTGCCTGAACTATTATTATTATCTCTGTGCTGGAAGGGGATTAATGTAAGGCAGTGCTTGGTTCTGTAGCTGTATAGCTTTTACACTGATACGATGCAAAAAGTGGTAAATACCAGTACTATTGCAATATTATTAGCTTTTTGGACTTCTGCTGTGCCTCTGTTGCTTCTTGTTTCTGGGTAATGACCTTGTGTGCTTCCCCTCAGAAGGACAAGGGAAATTGGAGGTGGATGTGCTGACCAAACTTAATGATGTTCCTTTCTGTCCCCTGTGTAATATCAAAGTCAGGGTGCAGTGTGGGGACTGAACACCTGTTGTATGTGTTATTAAGTGAGCCCCCCAAAACACAGAGGTTTATTTGGGGATTTTCCCTGAGGATCCCATTTAAGTGGCAGAGGAATAAGTTATTTACTCCACAGCATACAGCACAGCCTGAAATTTCCCAAGTCTAGTTTCTGAGTCCAGTAAGTCCAACTTGGCCGATGAAAAGAGAGACTTCTGCCTTAAACCTCTGCTGTCCTCATGTCTGAAAGATGATACAGTACCATAATAGTTGGTGGTGCTGCAGTGCTCACCCCTGCATCTGTATTTGCATAATGGGAGAGTCAGCTGGGACTGATAATGTGTACTGGGATACACGACTGATAATCGTGACTGGGAAACATTTTGAAACAAGGGATAGCTAGGTTTTAAAATAGCTTTTATGGGTCAGTTGTGAACATGCAGTTTAGTGTGCTCTTCCTGTGTTTCTGCTCTTTGCAACCAATACACTGTGCACAGTATAAATGATTACTTTGGAGGGAGAGATAGCATCCTTTATGACAGACAAAAAGAGAGCTGTAAAGGGAAGTCTGAGTAGCTGGAGGGGTTTTACAGTGTTGTAAAACATCCATGCTGGTTTGTACTAACATTCATAAACAACTGCATTCAAACATAGATGATGTGGTGCTTTGAAATCATATGAAAGTGTGAGCCTTGAATGAAGCGTCTTTGGATAATGAGAAAGCTACGATGATCTTGTAGTATCTCAGCATGTCTTTCTTATTGCCAAGTCGGATCTTTATTGTGCTGGAAAACTAAATACAGTGTTCAGGTCTGTACAAACAGAAACATCAATGTTTATATCATAATATTTTCCTTTCAAAGATGGATAAAGCAGCAACTCCACCCTAGCTTCGAAAAGAGAAAGAATTTCCTTAAGCCTGCTCTTGAATTTATTTTTAAAGAAGTAGAGATTTTAACAATGGCATAAAAGGCCCCCACAGTTCCTTCTCTTTCCTAATTTATTTGTAATACTCACCTTGCCAGAGCTTGTGGGTGCATTTAAATAAGGCTGCAAAACTAAATATTCGGAGTCACAGAGTGCTTTAATCTTAAATGAGGGTTTATACCCCTTTTCCTCACCACTATAATCTCCATTTGAGAACAGCTTCTAAAGTAATAAGCCCTGCAGCTAAATCCCCAGTAAAGGAGAGGCTTTATCAAACTGGGTAATTGGAGGGGATGTGACTGATGAAAGCATCTAGGGCTGTGCTGTGAATGGAGCAGAGCTATAGTGTCTCGAGTGTGGAGTTTTCCTGCCTTTTGCCCTATTCTGGTTAAAGTTGTTAGCTCCTAATGGGCCTTTGAGCATGTGTTTCCAGTTTCAGAACTGCTAAGGTAGTTTACGTAAAGTTCTGCAGTACCATGGTTTTACCGTGGCAGATGCCACATCAGTTTCATTTTAATTGTATACATTTTCATACAGGTCTAATTTTCATTCTGTTCCACTTCTCTCTGTGTGTAATTAATCTGTGCAATCCTGCGTGCTGTTTATAGTGCAGTCCATGATTCTGATTTAATTTAATTGTTGTAATATCCTGGATAATGGCTGTTTGCTATCTTTGGTGTAAAGAATGAACTTGTTGGGATGGAGTTGCACCTGGTTTTAAGATTCTTTGCTCTATATTATGCACTAGTTTAGCTGCACTTAGACCTGCTGGAATATTCATGTTCATGTATTAGTCTCATAGGGGATATAGATAGATACAGAGATAGATAGAGATGTATAGACATACAGATATCAGTTTTGTTGTGTGCAAGAAGTTGTATACATTTCCATTTCTCTAAAAGTAATCAGTATTAGAGCTCACAGAAAGCTAGGGTTTTTTTGTTCTCTGAATTTTCCAGAATAGAGGTTTTTCTGTCTCTAAATAAAAAAGAAAACAACACTTTTCTTTGAAACCCAGTGTTTACTGCACCAATTCAGTCAACAGCCACAGAGTAACCAAAGTAACATTCTCTGACTTCTTTTTGAGGATCAGACCCGATAGATTTTTTGGGCAAAGGCTGCAGCATTTGTAATGCACACCGTCACCAGCTGTACTGCATTGACTTTTAGTTTTACAAAGTTCAAGGTGTTTAGCAAAGCACTTTGAACAACTTACATTTTCAGTGTAACAGACTAGTCTCTTTGCTTCCTATGAACAATCTGGAATGTGCTTTACAGTATGAAAATTACACTTGTTAGAAGGAGCTTGCCAGTTGGCCTTGTATGACCTGCTTTGCATCCTGTATTAGTGCAAGTGTTATTAAAGTTATTCGACTCTGAAAATAATAAGCACAGAACATCAAAACAACGTTATTGCATGGAAATACGTGAAATTTATATAACTTTGAGATGTTTTTGAACAGAACATATTTGGAAACGTCTCTAAGGTAATTTTTAGTTACAATCAGGTACTTTGCAGGGGATTTTTATGGATGGTTGGTTGGTTTTGATCGTTTATCCTTGCCAAAAAACTTTTTTTTTGCTCAGCTGCTTAAATTCACTGTTGCCACACTAATACTTTGCTACTTTTGATTTTTTTCTAGGGCGCCAATGCCTCAGCTTTGGAGAAAGAGATTGGTCCGGAACAATTTCCAGTCAATGAGCACTATTTTGGTTTGGTTAATGTGAGTTTCAGACCGTAACGTACTGCTTTGAAAGGACAGGAGTGGGTTGGTTAAACTACAAGGCTGGGATGAGTGAATACTTAAAATTCTGAAAGATAAAGTCTCTGAATATTCATACTATTGAAATGTGTTTCAATACTTAGTGTATTTGTTGATATATGCTACCGAATTGTTGAAATGGGCTCTCTATTGAATACTTTATTTCATTTTGTTAGTTGTAGGGTAATTTTTACGTCACTTTCATGTTATTAAAATGTGTAAGTCTTAAAGAAGGCTTTTTAAAATATGTAGCTTGTTGTTCACAGTATGCCAATAAAGTAAAATAAATACATTAAAAGAAAACAAAATCTTGTGAAAGACTATTGACAATACGAAGTATTTACATCGGCTATTTGTATTAAGATTTAAAAAAAAAAATACAGCCCAAAGGGGAAAGCAATGGTGAAAAGAATATATTGGATTCTTTGAATCAATAATTAGTTTTAAGGAATGATTTAAACTTTAATTTCTGGTATTACTGGTGAAAAGTATATCTTGTTATAAATTGCATTATACTGACATGAAATAGTAAATTATTCTCTTTATTGGGGCTTCTGAAACTACGTAGTGAAAGCAAGTTGATTTAACGAGAGCTACTGTCTTGCTTTTCTTAATGAAACTAATTACTTAAATGTTGTCCTGGTGCTGTAACGTGTCTCTGCCTCCAGGTTCTTAGCACTGACCTGGTTCCAGAGTCTGCAGTCCAAGCATGCACTGTGGAGTCAGTAAACACTGATAAGCTGACTTTCATGCATCTCAGAACACCATCACTTTAATTTAAGTGATTTCTTTTCCTTTCTCGTGAAAGCTGAAATACCCTCCGAATGCCATGTTATTTCTCTCAAAAGAGGAAATACAGCAGTTTTACTGTTAATACCTGTCAGTTCTGCAGCTGAGCTTAGGCTTTCCATTTTTCCAATAACAGGTTTTCGCAAATCTGTTACTCTGTTGACAGATAAACTGTTTTCCTAATTTCTTGTCCAGGTGCAGAGAGGATTTAAGACTTAACAGTGAAATTGTATTGTACACCTAATCTTGAAGTTTTACATAGTTTGTACTCTTAAGAGAAGGTTCAGTAAAGGACAGTCTTCCTGATATGTAATGAGTATCAACAAATTCTGGCTTTTTGTACACAGGAAGGAATAGAAATTTGAGGGAATATCTGTCATTGCCCTCAACCATACACATAAGAGACGGGCAGCTGCAATATATCAGAGTGCTTTTAACTTTCTATCTACCACAGGAATTTTGCTTATTTTAGCTTCAAACTATAAAATTTTATGGACTACAATTCTTTGAATTATAACAAATAATAAAATGGGATCTCATTACATTTATGGCACACTGGTGCTGGTTTTCAGGTACAGTGGTTGGCTAAGGAGGTTCAGTGACGTTGATGCCTGAATGGTTTTCAGATCTGTGCTGCAGGTTGTGTTTACTAACACAGTACTTATACACAGTAAATGTGTAATAAGCTTGCAGCATGTAAATCTGCCAGGAAAAGTGAAAGTAACAAACTATGGCCAATGACTAGAAAGAATGACAGAGATAATTATAATGAAAAGAAATACTGGATAATTAGATAATAAATTAGTACTATTAGATTGAGAAGTGATAGAAATCACAATTTTTGCCTTCATTGATTTCTCTAATTTTTTTGTGGCAATTACAAGAAGTGAATCTCCTAGAGGTTCATTAACATTTACTGCTTAATTTTTCTAATTTTTTTATTGATTTTGTTTGTCCTAACTTTGTCCAGAGTAATGGGAAAAAGGGAAATAATGTGGAAGTCAGTAGCTTTCTTCTAACTGTGTGATAGCTAGCCATTTGAGGTGTCTGGAATACAGAAAAGCATTTTAGATAAAGATGACAATCCTGAAATAGAGATCTGTCAATTTATCCAGAGGTAGCATAAAAGAAGAGGAGGCAGAAGCACTGTCTTACCTCTTTTCCAGCTTTGTGCTAGAATCTAGGGATTGTTCAGAGGATGTGCTGAAAGAGCAATTTGAGAGGTAAAAGAGGACCTAAGAAAGGGCAATTATGGGAAACATATGGAAGACCAGATGGTTGATGGGAATGGAAAATTCAACTTAGACTTAAAGGGACAATACCATTCACTAAATCAGCAGGAAATATGTAAGATCTGTGGTAAGATGAAAGCATTAGTAGTGTTATGTCCCATGCATAGGGACAGCCAGGAACATCAAGTCTGCTTATCATTCTTCTTTCCCTCTTCAGTGCTGTAATGCAAACTATTCAAATCTATGTGCTTCACAAATTAAATCAATCATTTTATCCAGGGAGCGTGAAATAAGATTTTTAATCTCAAAGAGCTGCTCTGGAAACTCTTCAGCGGTTTACCAGATTTCTAGAGCAGAAGGTTTGGTTATTCAGTCTCTTGCAGTGGATCCGTGTGTTTTGGAGAAATCCTATTTACTGGAATGGCCCATTGCAGCAACAAAAAGTTGTTAGACCTGCCAGTGCATCAGAGCTGGGAGAAGCCCTAGAGCTGCTCAAAGACAGTGTTCCAAACAGATCTAAGTTCTTGTAAATATCTTTTTTGAACGGGGTTCAGCAACCACGTTTCTTCCCAGCTGTATGTGCACCAGAAGAGTGAACTGTAAGACTCTAAGCGTTCGTGGATGTGCAGTGTTTTTGTTGCACAGTGTTTTTTTTTCCCTACTGTCTCATTTTTTTTCTTTCCACATAGGTTTGGGTGTTGTAACTTTGATTTCAGAATTTAAAAGGAAAAGAAAAGGCGGGGGGAGGGTGTAAAACGTAGAGAATGCAGTATTTTTGTGAAAGGAAACAATCTGATTTCTCAGAATTTAGAACGGAAGAACAGTATGAACTGATAAAAAGAGAAAATGTGGATTTTTTTCCCACCTCTTAGATAATGCACAGAGTGAGATGGTCTTTCTTACATTTTTTACTGCTGTTCTGAGGCAGGCTGGACAAGCATGGTGTTACACAGTGCAGGGCTTGCACTCCCAAGTATTGCGGCTCTGGGGCAGTGCTGGGCTGGGAAGGAGGAAGGTGTCTCTTGGCAGCACAGCCCGGTGCTGAGGACCCAGGATTAGAAAGCAGAGTATAGGTGTTGAGTGGGTGGTGGGAGGATAGGGAGACCGCAGCAAGGTGTTGGGTGTTTCTCTAAAGATGGGAACTAAAGTAATAATGGTGGTAAGACCAGCATTTATTCATTTATCAAACTGAGTATTTGCATAGTCTAGAAACCTCCCAACACTTTCCCACTTGTTGTTTAGGACAGGTGGTGTTTTAATTTTTTGAATGATTGGAAGCATTTATTTTAAAAATATTTTGAATTTTGAAGTGATAAAGACTGTTGCTTTAGAGATAAAACAAAGGTGAACTAATTAAATTTTCTTCAGGAGTTTGCTTTCAAACATTCTTCTATTGCCTGCTGTGTTTCTGAATCTGGTTAGAGAAAGCCTTGTATGAACTTAATCTGGTTGCTTTTATTTCATACTCACAGGCATGTAGGTTAACATACATTCATATTAAACTAATCTGAATTTTGTTCAGTGTTCTGAGGTCTTCATATTTTGTTTGTCTCTCACGCATGGTTGCCATTCTAATTAATTTATCATCAGACTGCTTCTTTTTAAAATTGGAATCTTACGAAATTTTTAATTTGCTTGCTTTTTATCTTTTGACACTTGCTGTAGAAATTTTAGCACTTTTCTAATTTGATTAAATTTTAAGAACTTTCTTAACACTTTAACGTAGTTCTCTTTTTATGGCTGTTTCTAATTATAAACTCATAAATAGCTTACAATATTAAATGTTCTGACAGAAGCTGTGTGATTTCATCAGCTTCCTTTAAGATAAAAAGCCCCAGTTTTCCTCTGAAGTTCATTGACTTGTTTGCAGATTTGGACCACAAAAAAACTGATATAAGCATTTTCCTAGCTTAAATAAAGAAAAATAATGGATGTTAAATTCATCACTTTTTAATATGGATACCTTAATGACATCTTAATATTTTTTTTACATATTCTTCTTATTCTTTGAGTGTTGTCTTGGTTATTTAGAAAGTAGTTCTTCATATTTCATTAATTTAAAATAGAGGAAAGTAATTAATTTTTAAGTTTTGTAATTAAATTGCATGGTGCTCTTGTTTGTCTTAATTGGGAGAGAGCAAAAAGTAGTTACTTTCCTGTTATTCCTAAGATGTGAAAGCTTTTAGTTCTTTTTCTCTATTGAAGGAACCTGCTTTTAAAATATCTCTAAGGGCAGTCTTTGCTATATAAGTCTCCCCGTCACAATAATAAAGTCTCAGAATTTGCTATCTATATGTGCTGCTATCTCTGTGTAACATAAATCTGAATGTTATTTCCACATTTGCAGAATGTGTGTAGTAGGTACTTGCTTCAGTTTGCAGGTTGTGTGACTGCAGCTGAAAGGTCGGATTACTTGCTGAGGGCCTCGTAAAGATTTTTCCCACACTTACAGTGTTGGATAATAGGTTTCACTGGAGGAGGGCAGCATAAAATTAGAATGGCTTTATCCACCGACAGCTCCCAACACCTTCACAGATGTGGTGGGGATGTTTGCAGAGCTGGGGTGAGCTGGAGACAGTGTTGGTGATCTCAGATGCCTAAAGGAGTCTGGGGAAGGGGGACATCTGGAGTGTCCCACCTGGGGTGTCCCGGGTCAAAGTGGGTTACGGATGCTTTTCTTGCTTACTCTGCTTTCCCCTTTCAATCCAGTGGCTTGCCTCCTTCACATCCCAATGGTGCTCTCTTCTCCTTGCAATCTTGATTTCAAGCTACCAACTGCTGTAGCTCTGAATCCTAAGCAAGCCATGTCACATTGGCATTCAGGAGTTTCCTTAAACCAATCTTGAAACTCTGAAATGAGAACTGACAATGTAGGAACAGGTTAAAGTAGTTATTTCTGACTTCGATGACAGCTATTAAGATTTGGAGAATCTAATTCCTGAAGTGTCTGAGAAGCTCTACATGTTCAGCTGAATTTCTTCACAGTACAAGGTCATGCTGTGCCTGTTCTTTGCTATCGTGACTGATGCGCGGTAGACGGAGAGATGTTTTTACCTGGGCATATTTTGGGACTTGTGAAATTGCAGGTATTTTTTGAACATTTTGACCCAAATAGATGTAAGATATTACCAATAAGTTAAATTCTAAGTGAGACAAAATTAAATAGTATTGTTCAAATTTACCTAGGTTTTTCGTGCGTTTACATGCAGTGTACTCGGTAATCCTGTGTGCGACATTAATATGTTCTTCTACCTTAAAGTCAGGAAGAAAAGACTTGCAGAAAGTTGGCTCCTGCTTATGCACGCTGTTATACCTTGGCATTAATTTTACCTCTCTACAGTAATACGGTGCAAACTGACAGATTTCTCTCTTATTTTGTAGTTTGGGAATACGTGCTACTGCAATTCAGTTCTCCAGGCACTTTATTTTTGTCGACCATTTCGAGACAAAGTCTTAGCGTACAAGAGTCAGCCAAGGAAAAAAGAGAATCTCCTTACGTGCTTAGCTGATCTCTTCCACAGTATAGCCACCCAGAAGAAAAAAGTTGGAGTAATACCTCCCAAGAAATTTATAACAAGATTACGAAAAGAAAATGGTAACTTTTTTTTCTTTTTCTTGTGTAATAATACGAGCAATTATGATTTAATTCTGAAGCTGACTTAGTGGAATAGCTATACATTTGTTACACATAGAAAGTGTTCTTGGTGCTGTGGTATAAACAAAAGGTGGCCCCAGGATAAGGGTGTAACCCTGGAGCTGTTTTGAGAGAGAATCCTTGTCTCTCTTCATGTAGAACTAAAGTGTATTGTTGTGTTGTCCTTGGCTGTTTATGAAATTGCTTGCTAGTTTTGTTTCTCTGGGAGTTTTATATTTGTGATCAAAATTCACCGTAAAACCTTTGTTCTTTGTTTTAAAAAAATATTTTTTAAATGGAGGAATCAGTCTCCCAAACTGAGTGTGTGGAAAGACTTGCCTGTAAGAATCTAGCTTAAAACCCCCTACATTTTAAAATTGATTTAGAATTTATGCAATATGTAACTTGACCTACTGTTTTAAGAATTAATTAGTTTTAAAACCACTAAGTAGATTTGGCAAATTGTTTTTATGATGTCATTGTTATCCTAAATTTCAGGAGATTTCTAGGGGATTTTTCAGATTTCTTGTTTCTTATCTGCAGGGCTAATTGGTCAGAATGTTTTAGAAAATTATTTGATGTTAAAATATAAATGAAGCCTTGTAATCTACTACTCAATTTGGATGCATTTTTATAAAAATACGACTTTTTTTTCCTTAAGAAGTAATTACTATAAATAAACTGTATGAGGTACCATATTTAACGCTGCTGCAATAGGCATATTCATGCTATTGCAGTCTTTCCAAGACTGAATGCAGATTGAAAAAGCATTTAAATGGTATGATAACTATCTCTGTAGTAAAAACAAGAAATAAAATATTATAATGACATTCCTAGTTTGACATGGCTGTTCCAGCAAATGTACACTGTGAGTTGTAATGTTATTGTTACAAAAAGCTCTCGGGTACTGTACAATCACTTGCCTGTGCAGAGTAGAAAACTCTCATTCCCTTCTTCAGCACATATGCTCGAGTAAGTGTGCTTGTGTTTGATACATTTACAGAAACAGTTCATTATAACAAATGCGGGGAATCATTCAGATGGAAAGCAGAAAGCAAACCACAGGAGCCATTAAGTTCATTATGGAAAGTGTTCTTTGTAATGTGTAATTATGTCATGCCACTAAAATTCTGTGCAGAGCAAGGCAATTGGAAAACCTTCAGTAGAGAAGTCAGATGTGGAAGTTCAACCCTTGCTATCTTTTTGGGTCTCTTTTAATGATGATACTCTCACCTTTTGTACAAATAAATAGCTACATTCAGGCCACAATTACATGGGTATCATATATGCTATTAAGTGCTTATTGTAAAGGTATATAATTTTGATCCTTAAAGAAGAGCTAGTTTAAGAACCAGGTAGGTGTGCAACACCAGTCTAGAGCCTCTTCACTCAGTATCCAGCTATACCAGGGTAATAACTGAGGACACAGTCTTAATGTATTCCGGACTACAAAGCTGCTGTTCCGTCTTTATTTTCAATGTCTGAATACAATATGCAAATATTACACACCTCTGAACTGGAGAGGAGCTTCTCACAAGGGTGTGTAGTGACAGGACGAGGGGGAATGGTTTTAAACTGAAAGAGGGCAGGTTTAGATTAGATGTTAGGAAGAAATTCTCCACTCTGAGTGTGGTGGGGCACTTTAACAGGTTGCCCAGAGAAGCTGTGGTTGCCGCATCCCTGGAAGTGTCCAAGGCCAGGTTGAATGGGGCTTTGAATAACCTGGTCTTGTTGGAGGCTGTCTCTGTCCAGAGCAGGGGGTTTGGAACTCAATGATCTTTAAGGTCTCTTCTAACCCAAGCAATTCTGAGTTTCTCTATTAATGACCTTAAAGTCTGATTGGCTGGGGAGCAGCTGTTGGCTTGAAGTCAGCTGAAAGGTGTTCTGTTACATTTGCATAAAGTTCTTCTAATCATAAAATGAACAATCTGTAGCTTTTGCTTTACTATAGTTAGTGCTAATTACTGACTGGGCACATAGCCCTGAGAAGCCTGTGATACTACACTGTGAAGAACCTCTGAAGTCTTTTACCTCAAGAGACTTGTAGCTCTTGTTCTGCCTTCATTTACTTGACTAAATAAAGACCTTGCAGTTGGCTAGATTGAACTCACTCATCTCAAAAATATTGTAGTAGTTTGTTAAATGAACTACATGGTTCATACTCTTGTCTGACCTATTGCACTACTTAACCTCTCCCAATGACCTAGATTAGCATCAGGGTTTCTCTGCTTAGCTAATAACCCTGGATTTTTTTTCTATTTGAAGTTTATTCCTGGATGCCATCAGATGAGTGACAGTAAAGCTTCCATGGAGTCACTGTATGCATTTCAAAGCTTAAGCTTCACTGAGTATCTTTTTCATTCATCTTTTTATTCCTGTACACTGAAGACCTGTCTCTTAGAACATTCTTGGACTGCCAGCAAAGTGAAGTAATTGCACATTAAAAGACTTGGATGATATTAGCTGGGGATATAGAATGCTTTTTAAATAGGCAGGTAAATTTCCTCTTAGCAATTCCTGGTCAGAGAGAAAAGAAGTAACTATTACTAAATCTGTGTTATCCAAGATGTTGTCCTAAGCTTGGCAGAGATAGCATAGCCCCTGTAGGAGTTCCAGTGGCATCTGGAGGCTGGACGAGATGACCTATGCCAGTTCAGGTGGCACTCCACGTACACCTGTGTTTAGGCAGTTGAATTGTGCCCTGGTTTTCTTCCAGAATGGTTCAGTCTTCTGGTAATTCCAATCAGCGGCGTGATTTCTGCCAATGCAAGCTGACTTGCTGTCCCCTCCTCCTACCCCCTATTTTTTTGGCTTGGTTTATCAAGTAGGCATTTTGGGTTGGTGTTGTATTGCCATGAATGATTCAAGATGTGAAATAAAGGACTGGTTTTGAAATCTGGCTGTCTTAAAAACCTTTCTGTAGTGTAGCACTAGCCGATCAATTAAAAAGCCTTCTGTTTTATCTCGCAGAACTTTTTGATAATTACATGCAGCAGGACGCACACGAGTTCCTAAACTATCTGTTAAATACAGTCGCGGACATCTTGCAAGAGGAAAGAAAACAAGAGAAGCAGAACGGGCGCCTGCCTAACGGCAACGTGGACAGTGAAAACAACAGCCCGCCAGACCCCACCTGGGTGCACGAAATCTTTCAGGGAACATTAACTAACGAAACCAGATGTCTTACCTGTGAAACTGTAAGTCTTCGTGTGCTTTGTAAACACGAATTCTGCCGTGTTTCGGAACTGCATGCTTCACAATTCATTTATCCCAGCAGACCAAGATATCAGATTAGTGTCTTTCTTTAGTAATCTTTATATTTGTGTGAATATTTGGGTTTTTTTTCTTTGTTAGTGAGAACATTCCAGCAGCTGATGCATGAATTGTAGGTCAATATTAGGAGAATTCACAACTGGATTTTTTGTCAGTGTGATCATAATCACCTTCAAAATTTAGATCAGAAAATTCTAAGGTGATGTATTAAACAAAATAAAGTCTGCAATTTGAGGGTGTGAGGTTCTTCTCCAATTTAATGTCTTAATAACTTAATGTCATGCTTAGTGATGGATCTCATAAATAAGTATTATGAATCAATTTCCATGGATTCCTAGTTTTTAAATTTAAAGCCATTGAAATCAAGATACTAATGGTTGGCTTTTGGCACTGGGATAGTAGAATGGGATTCTCAAGAAACATACCTTCATGTTCAGGAAAAGTAATCCTTTCCTAAACGTCTGTCCACAGGAATTCTTCTAATACTACACCCTGAGAAATAAACTCTTTCTCTGAGTATGCTATACTAAAATATTCTTTGAAAAGTTCTACAATAAGAGAAAGAATGTATTTCATAAAAACTTAAAATTGAATTTTACCAGCTTGAGAAAGAGGAAAAGCAGCACAATTAGAAAATTACAGTAATTCTGTCATGGTCTATTCCTTAGAGATTGTAAAAAAGCTAAATGACTCTGGGTTTTGTACAACTCTTCATACCTATTTTCTTCGACTTCATTAAGTAATGCAGATATGTCAGCATGACGTTGGAAAGGAGGAATTCATCAACTCTATATATTTCACATGTAATTTTCTCAGTCTTCTAGAAATACGCACCTCTTTTATTTCAAAGAAAAGGGCTTCGTAATGTCGTGTATAATGTAGCTGCAGACTATGAGTAATTTAGGTGCTGATTCCGAGCTACCTTTTTTTTTTTTTCTGGCAGATTTCCCCTCCTTAGTAAGTATTTCTTGGCAACTTTCAACTGCTTCTCTTCTAGTTCTTGAACTGTTTTTTTTTTTATTTCTCGAAACATGAGTTTAGCTTAACTCTTTTGACACAACTGACATCATTACCTTTCCTCACTGTGGCATAATGAATTACTGCTGTCAGGATTTTGATCTAGGTACCATCCTTAATGCAATTTTGAAACACTGATATGCTCTTTGCCAACATATTTTATTAGTTATCCGGCCTGTCCCAGTTTTGAGAATTCTACTAACACTGCTCAGGTTTTTTTATCTATTAGCTATCGCTAATAGAAATATTCAACTATTGCTGAACAAGATAATAATCAAAGTAATCTGGAAACTATTTTATCAGTTTCTGTCTTTTTAGTCTATCAGCTTGTGTCTGAAACACAGTGACCTGAAAATGAGCACTTAGAAACACATTTGGACACATTAAATAGGTAATATTACTGTGAATAGTGTCTTATTTTCAAATATACTGAGTATATATGATTGTTTTGATGTTTATCAGAGGCTGTTGGCATTAGATTCTTTCTGTGTTTAGAAATATGAATTAAAACATTAGGAGTACTTGGAAATAGCTTATGTAGAAGATTACAAGCAATAGTAGATGAATTACTGCTTTTTAATGACAAGACAATACCCCTAGTATATTTTTAATTTAAATAGGAAATTTATTGTGTGTTTAAATATAAAGCATAACGTATATCTTTGCTCAAAGTGACAGTGATTATCTTCTAATTGGACAAACCTCCTCAATGTTCCTAAAATGAGCAAAATTGTATTCTAATCTTAGTTGTCCGTGTTGTGGAAAAGAGCATCTTTCCAGATGCACTGTTTCATTAGCCCATCTTACAGATAAAAATTGAACTGGCTAAAGATGTATCCTCAGTTTAAGTATGGACAGTGGAGTATAAGGAACATAGATATGATTCTTTAACAAGGATTTGTGTTGCTAATCAAGCCACATTACTGAATGAATATGTTACAGAAAGGATTGTATGTTGTCTTAGCATGCTTTTAATGTGATTCCTGTTTATAATGCTTTCACCCTTCCTTGACAGAGGCAGAATGATGGAGTGAATGTAAATTTTATGGGTAATTTATAGAAATTATCTAGAAGTTAATTGGTGTTACAGATTTCTTTCACAGTTTAAGGAAGAATAACAGTTAAATCTGAAAATAATGTAATTGGCTTCATTAAGATTAAATTTCAAACAGCTAAATGTGGCCACTACTCCTACAGAGAAGTCTAGAAAACTGTCAAAACCACCATATCAATCTCCAGGTGATGGTCTTGCTCCTGGGTTCAAATGATTCTACAAGGCTTAAAATTCTTTGGCTCAATTCTGCTTTGGACTAAGAGAAGGCAGTAAGGAAAATCTCAGTGTTCTCTGTCACATGAGTACTTACAGAGCCTTTAACTATGCCCAACTTTTATTTCTCTCTCTTTGTTTTTGTTTTTTTTTAAACCAAGATAAATAACACACTTTGTTTCAGCTTCTTTTAAAACTACTTTCAGTCTTAGCACACATGGGAGTCTATAGTTGCAAGAGCTCTTTTGCCAGTGAGCAGATTCACGTTGCCAGTGAAATTCCCAGCTGTAAGAACTAATGGATTCTGTAAGTGTCAGCCTTCTGAGCTTTCTGTTCTGTGCAGCTTTGGTCATCAGAGTACAGCTGAGCTGTGTGGGTGCAGATTATGTCCTTGACGTGAGAACAGCACACCGTCCTCTTCAGACAGAACACTGGAACATCCGAATTCCTCACTGTTACTCAGATGTTCCTGTTAGGAGCACTCAGACAGCTTTTTGAACACATCAGGGCTCGATTCTGCAAGTGATGAGGTTTTCTGATCGTGCCCATCTCTTTTTCATACTATAGATGATTGAAATATATAGCATTGGTGATTGTAGTCTAAGAAGCTCAGTGATGTTTATTTGAAACAGAATCTTTACAGATGGAGGAGGAACTCGTAAGACTGCAGAGTGGCTTTTCATTTTTTTTTTCTTTTTAAAATTAAAATTGTATGACTTAATGTTAGAAAAATCTGTTAAAATACTAAGGCTCAAAGAATCTTAAAAATTAAGAAAAGCAATTTATAAATCACCAACATAAATGGAAAAAAATCCACTTGGCTATTCTTGCAATAAATTGCAAGAACTTAATTAACTTTAATGGTTCCTCATGATGCTAAGTGCACAATGGACTGGCTGAGTGAGATTTTTAAGGCCATATTATCACAAAGAATGGAAATTGTCCTTTTGCGGACTTCTGTTTTCAGTGCCAGTCTCTTTTTAACCAAGTACAACACATCCCTTCCTTCCTCTCCATATCCCCTCTGCCTTACAGCTTCTGCGTGGGATAAAGCTGCCTGTGAAATCTGTATTGTTTCACGTAATTTTCCTTGATTAGACCAAAAGAGGAAGAATTATCTAATTGCATGTCTGAATAACACTGATCACATGACTCCCTAATTCCAGCTGTCCTAGCTGAAGACTGCAGCAGCAGAGTATTTTCTAGAACTGATTTTTTTTTTCTTTTGAGGCATTCTTAATCCCCACTTGCCATGATTTCCACCAGAGTTCTTAGTGTTATAAACTCAGGTCTGATAATTCCAAGAGTGATTTGCGAGGGGATATTTTGAAGAATTGTCTGCACAACTAAACCATAGTACATCCCTGAAGATACGAAATGTGCAGTGCACTGAAGATGCAGGCAGCGTTTTTTTCTCACTCTAAACATTTTGGAAGTTTTCCATATGTGTTCTGCGATCTGTCTAAAAGTATAATTATTACACTTGAGCATCTGAATATAGCAGTGGAAATGGTGTGTAGGGACATAGTGGTGTTTTTTGACATGCACACTTAACTCTTGGAAAGACTAGGTACCAAACAGTGGGAGCCCAGTCCTCTCACAGGTATTAACAGAAGCTTTCAACTTAATTTCATGAGTCTTTGGATTTGCCCTGTGGTATTAATTCTCAAAAATAGTTGTCTTGACTACCTGCTTTTTTCTTCTTTTCTCCGTGTACACTGACCTTAGGACCTGTGTGTTTCTCATCTCTTGATTATCAGAGAACAACTTTCCACTTCTTTTTTCTTTTTTTTTTATTCTGAGTTGAAAAGGGAACATAAATCTCATATGTTTAAAAGATCGACTTACATTACTTCTCCTGTAGCCATTTCATTTTTCCTGCTTTCAGTCAAGAAACTGCAGCCAGGTATATTTTCTAAAAGTATTTACTTTCATATCTAGGCAGAGGACATTGTCAAGAGTGACACTGAGTATCTTTAGATACAGAGAGAAGACACTAGCGGGTAAAAGTTAAGGTTGCACATTACTGGTTTTTAAAACTTTAATAACATAGTTGGGATTTTAGGTCAGCTGTGGATTTTTTCATCATTTGTCAGTATTTGTGGTGGAATTTATTTTCTGATTCTAGAATGTTCTGTTTTACTTACTTGCTATTCTTATATTTTTGTGAGAATTGGCTACTATTCTGCCTTTATCAGACCAAGCCACAAGCTCTTATTTGCCAAATTTACTGTCTGCTGTTCCTTTAAGAGTATGAATCTAGCCAGGAAGAAGCTTCAAAATATTCGTGCTGCTTATTAGGTACACTATGACATGGAAATACATAACTTCCAGTTCAAGGGAGTCAGAGGAGAAGAACGGAAGTGAGAGCACTAAGCAGAAGAACCGCGGTGATGCCATTCTTCTGAAAAATGTGAGGTGTAGAAGAAACTTGGCATTGATATTGTTAATCTGAAATCGCAGCATAGTGACAACTGGCATTTTATATACCCGGAGACTCACATACACTTCCCCCTTCCTGAACAAAATCAGAAAATACAGGGGATCTCTGAAATAGAAAGGCCAATTGCAAAAGTTTCTGAAAGGACATTATAGGGTAAAAGATGCATTCTGCCAATAGAAAGTGGTACTGAAAAACAGAGGTAAATTAGTCTCATTTGTTTTAACTGCATTCTATTGGTTCTTCTTTTCATGCAGGTAAGCAGCAAGGATGAAGACTTCTTAGACCTTTCAGTTGATGTGGAGCAGAATACTTCAATAACTCACTGTTTAAGGTAGACACAAAAATCCGAATTTTTGTAATTTGTCTTTGTCTGTCATCCAGAAAGCAGGAAATAAAACTAAGAGCTGACAGTTCTATCTTCTGTAGATTTAAGTGTATAAAGTTATGTTGATATTGTACATTTATATGGATATCTCATTTAAAAAGCTAGTATTTACAGCTTTGTTTTTTTACTCAGGGGTTTCAGCAACACAGAAACTCTGTGCAGTGAATACAAGTATTACTGTGAAGAATGTCGCAGTAAGCAAGAAGCACATAAAAGGTACATCACACTTAGGGAAGGGAAAAAGAACCCATGCATTTAATGAAAATACTCTGCTATTTCCTTTTGTGTATGTGTGTGTGTGAAGGAGAGAACACCTTTTTCCCCTTAATTTTTCTACTCTTCTTCCACTTAAAAGTAACTTGCCTGCATTCCTCTTGCTCAAATTCAATGCGTCTATTTCCATGAGTAGTGAGAATGCATGTAAAGCATTTTGGGACTCCTTTGATCATTATTTATTTTAGAAATTAGAAAATGAATAGTCTTAAGACCAAAACTAAGTTAAAAAGCCAAGTTAAAACAAACTGTCAGTGACTAATCAAAGATAATTGGCAATGATGAAAGTCATTGATTGCATGTGACTTTTTAAACTTAGTTTTGTTTTGAAAATAAAATAATTTTTCCAGTTGCTGAAAGAATCATTTTGATAGCACTTCTTGTAACTATTGTTAACTGATTTTCTGATTTCTTTAAAGTGTTTGATTAGTTGTGCTAAACTGCCTGACGGTGCTCCTGAAAATCATCAGAAGCTCTATGGAAGCCTGGAAATTGTTATGTTGAAAAACAATTCTTGTCTGCCTAATAATTCTGGTCTTGTTTACACCTTTGAAAAACCTGTCAATTTGTGTACTGTGTGGTTATTTATTCTCTGAGAAAGCGCTTGGCTGAAGGAGTGGGAACTCTGACATGCTCTACTGGTTATACCACTGCTGCTGGTTATTTGGTTTACCATAGACTGCACACACAGCTTTTGCATATCTCATCTGCCAAGTCTGCCTTCACACGTTGCCTAAGCTTACTAATTGGTGTCTGTTAGAGGTTGTGAATCCAGGTCTGGCCTGTTGTTTTCTGTTGCCTGAGCTCTTTTTCTGTGTGGGAGGTGATGCGATCCCTGACCAATATAAACTGGGTTGACATAAACCTGTGCTGTAGGCACGTCCATATTGGCAAAACACAGCTTTGATTGTTTTATATTTTGGGTTTCACGTGGGGCTTAAGTTCCGTTTCACTGCAGTCATATTTTTCTTCCATGTCTGTAAAAGTTTCTCTGTGATGGGGTCTACTCAGCTAGCAAAGATGATGTACCAAATTTCTTCACCAGTGAAAGAGCTCCTATTATCAAAAACCGTTACATTTTGAGGAGGAGACTTGGTTTTGGGAAAAAAATAGAACAAAAATTATAACCATAATATAATAAAAATGTAACTGTCCGTAAAAATAATTGCTTCTGTCATCTTTCTGCCCATCTCCAGCTGTTTTCATTTCCTAGTTCCCTTGTGGGCAGGTGAGTTATGAAGGAATTTGTCCACAGTCCCCTATCTTTTGAAAAAGGGTTGTTTTTTATAAATTTCCTGACATTCCGAAAGTTTGGTCTTAATAGACATGTCTGAAACCTGGGCTGTATTGCAGAGACTTTCGAGCTGCCTTTTGGGGCTGAAAGTGTGAAAACTCAGCACTGTGCTGATCCAAGGCACTTGGCTGTGCCAAGAAGCAGAGCGCTCTGGTTTGGTTGTTCTGTTAGGAGGGGCAGATTTGTTGCCCAAAGATTTCGAAGTCCGTGTTTGCTGCCAGGCCGGCTGTGGTTGGCTGAAGAGAATTTGTAGGCACTGAGGTGAGATCTCAATACAGTAAAACTAGGTCGCTTTCTGGCTTTGGCTGCCATAAAACATTGCTGCAACATTTGTACAAAATTATTGTGCCAGAGCACAGCCTTATCTGCTTTGGATTGCAGGAGGTAGGTGGATAACAGTGGGCTGTTTGTGTCCCTTGGAAATTTTAAATGAATGGCTTGGAAATGAATGGCTAGGGAAACTTGGAGTAATACTTATGTGACAAAGTGGTGTAACAAAGCTTATTTTAAAAGGCTTGTTTGGCTTGGCTGGTTTACTGGGAAATTCAGCTGGAACAGGACCTCTAAAACAACTCTGTTGCAATAGCTGCACTGTATATCAAGTGGGATCTAGGTTTTGCTTTTGGGAACTCTGGAAAGCTGTGGGTAAATATACTTAAAATTTGAATTCTGTGCTATGTGATCTTTATATCTAAATTATGATGTGAGTTCATCATGGCTGTTTTTATGTACTGTAGCTTACTGTTTTAAATACATTTTCAGGTCTCTCATTTGTTAAAAATACCCCTTTAGTTTAGCAAAACAGGACATATTTTTAAGCAGCTGATTATTTTGGTTTCTTTTAATGCTTGCAAAGATTTTTAAAGACTTCAGTAAAACAGGTTTCTTGTTTGTTGACATCAACTGAATGTTTTGGATGAATATTGGAAATACTGCTGGTTTTTTGGTTTTGTTCTTTTTTTTCAGGATGAAAGTAAAAAAGCTGCCTATGATTCTAGCTCTCCATTTGAAGAGATTTAAGTACATGGATCAGCTGCATCGATACACAAAACTCTCTTATAGAGTAGTTTTTCCTTTAGAGCTTCGTTTATTTAACACCTCAGGAGATGCCACCAATCCTGACAGAATGTATGACCTTGTTGCTGTGGTAGTTCATTGTGGAAGGTAATAACTCTGTTTTAAGCAAGGGATTTTTGTTTAAGCATAACTGTGCTTAAAAGAACAACGCAAAGCACCCAGTATCGTGTAAATCAATAGCATTTAAAGACCTCTTAAAAAGAAAAGTTTTTTAGGAAAAAAAGTGTTGTGGGGAGAAACTACCAGTCCTGACAGAAATTATGGCTTTGTTGCTGTGACAGGTCATTGTGAGAAGTGGTAACTGTATTTCACATTAAAGATCTTTATATGAACTTAACTATGTTAAAAAAAAAAAGAACACCACAAAATACACAGTATCATGTAACAATAATAACATTTAAAAACAGTTTTTGAGAAAAATGCTGTCTTAGCAAGGAAAACATTACAGAAAGATTAATTTATAAAGCATTTCCTTTAGGATGTGATTTTTTTCTTAAGGCTTGAGCAACATTTTCTGAAATATATCCATATATTAGGAGTCTTGTTGATTACTTTGTTTCATTGCTTTCAAAATAGCACTGTTAGATTTGTGTTTGATTTTTCTGTATTCAACAAATATTCTCGTGGCTTCAAGGCTTAAAATCAGGTTGTTCTACAAACTGCTTATTGAGTAGATAAAAGCCCCAGAGTTGAAAATTACAATTTGACATCTAGAATCACAGAATAATTTATGTCGTGAAGTCAAATACTTAAAACTCAAAGCAGGGTAACTTTGACATTAGATTAGGTTGCAGTGGTCTCAGTTTCATAACTAGGGATGCTAATTTCACTTCCTCGTTGGGCAATTTGCTGCAGTTATTCAGTGTTCTCACAGCGAGTAAAGAGTAGAGTTAAGATAAATAGATCTCAAATTGGACAATTTTGGAAAATAAGCCTTTGTGCCATAGTTTTCTGGGACACTCTTGTTCTGGATTTTAAGGAAAATTCTTTCTGGCCATTCTGTCCATTTCTTCCTCCTTCATTGAAGCTGCCATCTTGGGGACTTCTCCGTTCCCAGAGCCACGGCAGGAGATGACCCCTGTTTTCATGGTGTTGGTGATCTGGCACACAGACATGTCCCTCAGGGATGGCAGCCTTCCCTCCCTGATCTGGGCACAAAAACCATATGAGTGCTGCTAGCCAGTTAAGGCAGTTCCAGAACTGCCCTAACTCACTTGTACACTTCCAGTTGTAAGGTTCAGCTGTTTCAGAAATTGTACAATTTCCTTACTTGAAACCTGATGAGAAATAAGACACACTTAAAAGTTTTGGTGGGTTGTGTTTTCTGTCATGGTCGTGGAGAAATTTCTCCTCTGCCATAACTGAAGAGGCTGAGCATTGATACAGTTTTAATTGGGAGCCCTTCTCATTGCTGAACTTCCTGAGACTCCTAAACTGACAGTTTACTTCAGTTTCTGTGTACAGTGGACCAGATAAAGAGACTGTAGATGAGCAGCAGTTCTACTGCCTTTTTTCTTTCTGAAGATCAGAAATAGTTTGAGATCTGTTCTGTCTCTATGAAATACCAGAATGCTTTCTTGATTTCACTTCTCTGTCTCTGTTTAAGATTTCATTAATATTTTCAATGCCTGTGCTGCTTATTCCTCGTTTGAAATTATAATCCTTTATTTAGCACAATAAGTAAGACCATATTATGAGGATGATATAAGTAGAGAGTTAAAAAAAAAGAAGAAAAGACCCATCCAAACAGAAATTGTGGTGGTAGCCATTTTAATTACTGTTAAGTATTACTTTTCTACAAGAAAAAAAAACAATTAAATGGAATGCATCTCCACATGTATGTGCGTTATTGTTTATGTTCTTTCCTAATTTTATTTTACAGTGGCCCTAACAGAGGACATTATATTGCAATAGTGAAGAGTCATGATTTTTGGTTGCTTTTTGATGATGACATTGTTGAGGTAAGCCCAACCAGAGCACATGCACCCCTCTTGTGGATATGATTATTCAAAGTAGAATTACTGGTGTGCTAATGAAAAGAGGCTTCATCTCCACTCTAAATGAGCAATAATTGTGTGTGCAGAGCTGTGCCTTACAATTTGACTGTACAACACTTTGAATTGCATTTAGGCTTTTATACTTAAAAGAACATCTTTTGTTTATGACCACTTTCACCATTGTTTAATAAGCTATTCTGTGGCAAGAAGACAAATAATGATGTAGATAAATCGGGTTTTTAGCTTACAATACACAGGAACTTAATTCGATACTTACAACAACACTTAAAAATTTATATATAAAACATACACAGCTGCTACCCTGTCTGCAGTGGATGGCTGAGGGGAAGCTGAAACACAACACGTTTAAGAATTATTTGGATTTTATTATTTTCTGTAATTACATAAAAGTTAATTTGGTTTGACAGTAATTTTTAAAGTGGAACTTAATTTTATGTGTATATTACTTAACACATTCCTGCTTCATTTTTTTTGTGTTTTTACATACAGAAAATTGATGCACAAGCTATTGAAGAATTCTACGGGTTGACATCAGACATCTCAAAGAACTCTGAGTCTGGTTACATCCTCTTCTATCAGTCTCGGGACTGAGGGGGAGCTGTAGCGAAGACAGACTTTTGTGTCTCACATCTTCTCTATCCTGGAATGGAGCAAGCACTGAAGAGAAGGGAAGCAGGGAGCTCTAGGGGCAATAGCACAGTTTGCACACAACTAAGTAAAGAGTTTGGGGTTCTTAAAACTTTTGTATCATTTTCATTTTATTTGCTCAGGTATCATGCTGACTACACATCTCCACTGCATGCCATAAGCAAAAAGAGAGATACCAGCCACTCTTGCAGGAGCTTTCCTTTGGGGAATACCATCTCTGTGGTCCTAGTTCAAAGCCCATTGAAGCCTTTCGTGAACTTTGGTGGCCTTTGAATCAGGTTGTCACTGCGCTGCCAGACTGGTGCAGTTAGGGGCGTTAGAAATCTCTATTTTATACAGACGTCGTGTATAAAAGGTAAAGGATTCTCTGTGAAGTTAGTTTCCCGTGCTTAAGTTTGAAAGAATGAGGCTTGGAGGGTTAACATGTAAGCGAGAAGTTACGTCTGGGCCCAACTCAATTGCCTTCTTGATGGAAGTGGTTTAACTGAAGGTGTAAACTGGTGTCAGGGAGGCAAGGATGCTTTGCTTCTCTGGAGAAGCTTACATTATTTATAATGTGTGATCGGGAACAATCAGTCAAGATTATGGCTTTTAATCTCCGTATGGGGAAAGATTTGGTTTGTAATAGTTTATTTTTGTTTATAAATTATTGTAACTTAGGATCTTGTGTATTGTCCTTTATTCTAACAAGTATTGGGAATTTTATATATTCATTTGAATTAAAAGTAATTATGTTTAAATGTTAAAGGAGAGACAAAAAAAATTACAAAAACAATGCCTACAATATCTGAAAAAAGTTCATAACACAGAAGAGAGATTTCCTTCTGGAGGAACTGGTATCTAACTCAGGTACTTTAATTAAATCAGAATAGACTCTTCCCAATAATGGGTGAAAAAAGTGATCAAACTATTATATAAAAGACCTAAATCGTAAGAAAATGTTGGCGCAGTGGTGGTATACTGGTCTTTGTAGTTCTTTGATGATTTGTTAATGGTTCATACTGTAGGCAAATTAGAATGATTTGGATCGAAGTAGACAATTTTAAGAATATTATTTCCTCTCCTAAAAGCAGATCAGCTTCTGTTAAACATTAAATTATGTCTGAGTAATAAGAAGAAATAGGTTTGGAATTTCATGAGACTGAAGATACCACATTTCTGTAAAAGTAATAATATTTAAGTCGTGTGTAGTGGGAATATGTGAAACTAAGCAGTTTACTTTGCTTTAGGTTTATGAAACCCCATTAAGAATTAAATCTTGACAAAACACCTGGTCTATAAGAAATGTGAACTATTTGACATTCTTCACTTAGGAGTACATTGTCTGACAGTAGCTGAATGTAATTTCTGGAAGGTCATTGGATGTGCATTCCAGATTATGGCAATCAGGTCTTGGATGTCCTTGTCACTCCCTTGTCAGCTAGTGATTTTTACATTACTGTAATTTTCTAAGGTTATTTTCTTGATACTGTTACAACTTTTAAAAAGAATGTCTCCTGTCTGCTGCTATAACTGACTATTTACTTACCTGTATCTTTTAGCTCAGGAAATGACTTCACCTATTCACTCAGTTGAAAAAATCTTTAACAGGGTCACTAAATAAATTGGGCTATTTAGCAGCTGTCATACTGTAACAAATTGCTTTTGTAAGATGCAGAGTTTCTAACACCTTGGTTTGGCTAGAATTCTTTTATAGAAGATTATGTATCATGATTAAACTACCAGCATTGTAAAGTAAAGCCTAAATATTGTGGGAGATGCAGAAAAATATGATTGGATTTTTCTGAAAAGATTCAAATAATTTTAACACCTATTTTTGGCTTTCAGTAGAAAAAGGGTTAAAGGTGTAAATCAGTTAGATAATGGTGCATGTTAGAAGGATGAAGTCCTTTGCATACTAAAGGTACAGTATTGCAAAAGAGCTGTCATATTACTTTTTGTTAATTTGTTTGGTCTTTTTTTTCCTTTTTTTTTCCTTTTTTTTTCTCTTTTTTTCTTTTTTTTTCTTTTTTTTCTTTTGTTTTAATGTAGTTAAGAGCTGAGGCTAGTTGATAAATGTTTTATACCTTAACAAAATTTAAAACATTTTTGTTGTTTTACTGGTTTTACTCCTGCTATGTATTTTTTATAAGATACTGACTTTTATTTTGTATAGGGGTTTTGAGATAGTATTCCAAATTATATATTTCATTTTTCTTTTAGTGCAGCTGAAATAATTGTAAGTTCTTAATTAAACTGATGTCAGAAACTGCAACTTAAAACAAATTTAAAAGAGACAGAAATACGAAATATAACTGATTGGTATGTAAAACATTATAGGGTTTTTCTTGACTGTAGTACAGTGAGGAGTGTGGGAAAGTTGTCAGTTGTTGTAAATGGTGGAATTTATTTGCTGTGTAACTATGTAAATGTTAATTGGGATTGCAGTCCCTTATTTTGTATATTGGAGCAAAAAACTTCTATTAAATAAAGTTATGTTCTCTAAAGGTACATACTGTATCCTTTGTGGAGCCCAGATGGTCAGTTAGCTGCCTTTTGTGCTTTACAGTGTTATAAAACAAAAAAACTATCTGGAACTTCCTATATTAAGCCAACTGCCCTGAGCCCTGGGGGGAGAAGTGTGTTTAAATACGCTGCACTAAGTATCTTACTCGATATGTTGTTAGGGAAATCATAGGGTGGCAGCCGTGTTTTGGGTGGTATGCTTCTCTAGGAATACTTTTTGGTAAGTCCATGGTCTCTGAGGTAGAAGGGAAGAGAGTTCTAAATGCTGTTTTTCCTGGACTTCTTCTCCCTTAAAAAAAAATTTGTACCTTGCCACGAAATATGCGTCCAAGTTACCCAAGGGATTTCTTGGGTCACTGCCTTGTGGGAGGGAAAACAGAAGGAAAGAAAAATGGGAGTATTTACTGCACTAACATGTGAGAGAGACTGACAAAGAACCGGAGTCCAGCATCAGAAATAAAAATTATAGCTGGTTACAGTATCCGTGTGTGATCTGGGATCATTGTTCACTCGGAGTCCACTCTCTTGTATTGCAAGTAAATAAACTTGAGGGTTTACGAACAATTCAGACCCTGCCATATTTGTAGTTGTGACAACTGTAGCCTTTCATTGCCTAGAAATGGTGACTTTTAGGTGTCAAGGTACGTGTATGAATGGTTAAATCAAGTTGTGCTTTCAGAAGTTAGTCCTAAATCAGATTGCATCTCCTTAAGTGGTATTCAGGTGGTGGTAGCACATAGGGTTTTGGGGCCACTTCAGGTCCCCCACCACAGTCTGTGACATCTGCATAGGGCTGGCAGATTAGCATAAGATCCACAGATCTGTATCCTTCTGGAGCAGCAGCTTGAAGCTGGGTAGGACATCCCAGCTTGTTCCCTGTGGAACAGGGTGGTGGTTGGTTGGTTTGGATTTGTGGGTTTGGATTTTTGTCTTCATTTTGTCGTTGGTTTGGGGTTTTTAAAGTTGTCTGAGAGCAGTTTCTTGAAATTATATTCATAGATGAAACCACCTCTTCAGTTAGCTTTATCTCTAAGAGAAGAAAAAGTTTCAGTACATGTTAATTATCTGTGGGCTGCAGTATTACACTGAAGATACTTTTGTGACTTTTCTAAAAGTTTAAACAATCCAGGTATGGACTGTTTGCTTCCAAAGAGTGGCTTTACTGTGTAAGATTTCCACTTTTACCACAACATTTGTCTGAGTTGATCTTAAGTTTGTGTGTCTTGGAAGTTCAGGGCTTTTTTCCCTCTTGACAATACAATATGCACTATTTATGGTATTGGTCTTGTAAGGCTTCAAAGTCCTCTAACCTCTCACAGCATAATGTGAGATGTATAATACATTAGTCTCTTTACCTAGGAGCCTCCAAGTACTCAATTATTACTGAATTAATATTCTACATAATCTGTATTCAAGGGTGGTTCACTTTGCAGCAGCTTTGCTACTGATTGATTGCTATAAATGAACTGTGCAAGTCAAGTACCATGCAAACAAACACAAGCTTCATCTCTTTAATACAGAGATCCCTGAAATCCATTGTTTCCAGTTTTAATGATAGACTGTGGTAAGGCAGTAATGAACTTTGTTTGGTCTTCGTTAAAATAAATTCTTTAAAGAACTTCAGTAAGAATGTGTTGAATATGTAAGGAAGATTGTAGATATCACCAGTTTTGAAATGAACTGAGTAATATCTTTGAGTTTCTTAACAAAAGTACAAATCAATTATATTCTTCCTTTCTCTCTAGTGGCTTGTGATTGCTGCCTGCATAAGAGATTGTAAGGGCTCAGAAGAAAGCAAGATACTTTGTACCCAGGTCTTTGTTATGGAACCCATGTTGGCATCATTAGGGAGCTTTAATTACAGAAGAATCATCAGTCATGTCCTTGATCTGCATTCCACAGGTTATATAATCCAGGAGAGAGAATGCACAGCAGGAATCTGTCTGGAAATAGAGAGAAGCAGTTTTACAATTATTTACTAACACAATAGATATAAAAGCAGCATTCCCCCAAAAGACAAAATATTGTATTTAGTGCAGATTTCGGGTATTCGGAGAACTTAGGGGGTGCTCAAAACATCCTGCTCTTCTAGGCTTTTTCATGCCTTTGTGTGTGTGTTTAATTTGCTGTTTCAATCTATTTGAAATGTCTGTCTATACACAGATTTTTAGGTTGATATGATTGTATTAATGAGTGCTCCTTCAGAAACAACTTATGCATATATGTGAGTCACATGGAGTGTAGTCTTTCAGTAGTCTGATCTACAAAGATTTTCTGACTCTTCACTAGGACCCATTTGCGTATTTTCTGTAACTGATTTTAGAAAGGAAAAAAAATACTGAAGATCTCAAAATATTTTATTAGCATGTTGTATGATCAAGTGATTCAGCATCCAGGGATGCCTCTGCTCTCGGGTTGATCAGCTGAATTTGAGTGTCATCACAACACAACTTGATGTACATCAGCTGCTTTGAGGTGTGATTGTTACGTTATTTCAACTCTGTTTCACTGAGTGTTGGTTCATTGCGGTGGCTGCTGTGATCAGCTGTCATGAGATGTGATGACAGCATTCAGCTTGAGTTGCCTATTCCCATGCTTGCACATTTATTTGGCTTTCTGGAGGCTCATTATCCCAATGTTATGTCACATCAGTCTTCTCTGCATCTTCCATGTCGAGGAAGATTGCCGGTACACAGCCTCAGACAATGTTTGGTAAATTACTCAGCTGTATGTCAGAGATGAGATATAAGGTATTTGCAAAATAGCTGATGCTGTTTTCTAAATTATCATGCCTCACGTCTCTGTGGTGAAAGTACTCTTCAGTATTAAAAAAAATTGGAATAATGGGATTGAACAAATGCAACCTTGGTGTACCCTTTTCCTCCTGTTTTTAAGGAAACTATGAAAGGCAGGCAGTGTTTCTCCCTAAGACTGCTGCCTAATCTGAAACATATTTGAAAAATGAAATCTTTGTTTTACAGAAGATGCCTTTTAGATTATTTTTTAGTTTGTTTAGAGCTCCGTGTGAAGGCATGGCAGTGTTACACAGGGGTCTGTCAGAAGCAGGTTGTTAGAAGACGGCTTAGGAGCTAGATGCCAAAGAGGTCTCACTGTATTTGCTAATCCCAGTGCAGTCTGACAGGACCCAAATTTTGCAGAGCAGCCGCAAAGAACCTTCAGTGAATACTGGAAGAAAAACTGCATTCATCAGGGCTGTACTTGCTGCATATGCAAGGCTCTGAGACTGACCACTGCTCTTTTTCATTCCACTTTTTTTTTTTTTTTAACAAAAGGGAGAGAAACCATTTTAAATGTACAGTTTCAATATGTACAGGCTATGTATTCACTTGTTTAAATTCTGGTAACTTTTTCTGAGTTGCAGAGTATTAGAGGGAGATACTACAGGTTGAGATCAAGAAGTGTGTTCCACATATATATCACAACACCAATTAGCCTCTCTTTTCCTATATTTTGCATGTAGAAAAATTGATAATTCACCAAAGGAGAAAAGAGACAAAAATTGCTATAGTTCCTAAGATGTCTTTTGTCTTTATTCATTATGGGATTGTGTGCAAGGTAATATATATTTGGGAGGAGGGAAACATTGAAAAATAACATGGCCATTTAAAAGAAGTAGAATGCATGATAATTTTGTGCTTCAGTGAGTAAAGAAAATTTTCGAAGCATGCGAAGCAGTGAAATGCTGCTTTTGGATGAAGTTGGTAAATTTAAAAAATAATAGCATACTGAAAGCTTGTTAATAAGGATTAGAGTGAGATGAAAAAAGCCCCAGAGCCTTGAAATCCCTAAAAACAGTGACATCCCACCAGGCTGGCTGATGGGGCAGTCTGTACTACGCCAATTAACAGCCTGCACTGTGAGCCTGCGTGTCCAAAAACTGGCATCTCCTGGTGTTTGTGTTGTACATCAGATACATCGACACACGTCAGAAGACACAGCTGTGTGTTCAACTGAAAACTTCCATGAGGAACATACCTGGGATGATAATGACAGCATGGCAATCTTTGTCTCTTAACTGCACAAATGCCAGCTTCCATTTTGGAAACTGAGAAGAAAGAATGTGAGAACACAGCTGCCAAGTGTTCTCCTCACAAAAAGATAAATCTTAGGTTTATATGGGTGTGCTGAGTCCTGAGTAATCCAGTCCTACTTTAGTGCTTTCCATCAAGAGAATGCGTTTCAAACAGCTGCCACAAATCTCAGGAGGAGATTTGGCCTTCCTTGCATTTGCCCTGTTGTATTCTAGCGTTGCAGCCACCTACGTGAAGTGCGATAAAAATTCCATCTTATGAAACGCTCCTTGCAAAATTAGTGGTAAGCCTAATGGTAGAAAGCTGCCTAAGCTGGTTGCCTGCTCTTCCTCTTGTGTGCAACAGGCACAGCAGCTTCCAGGGCTTACATATGCTCAGTGGTTTTCATAGTCAAGACATCTTGTTCTAACTTGCTCTGTTTGGTGGTTTTTAACTGAGGGGCATTTTAGCATCTGCTCATGGCGATTATCTCATTAAACCATGATCTGACTCCAATTTCCATTCCTGGCCAGGCATGCATAGAAAACATTTCTTGATGTTTCGTGGCTGTTTACCTGAGTACTAAGAGCAGAAGTGTGCTTTTTGTTTAGTTCTCTGAAGGTTTGGGTAAGATTGTAGGGGTCAACATGCAGGAAGGTTACAAAAATCCAGTTAATTATTAAATTTAATAGGAGTTACGTATTTTAAATACTTTTGTTGATGAGGACAACAGATCGTGTAAAAAAAAAGGCATAATTCATGTGGAAGCAAGGAGTGATGAAAGTTTGTGGCCTTGAAAATCTGAGAGAACAAACCTTTCAAGTGCTCCCTAAGAGCATATGGACCCTCAAAAAGCAACATCTCTCTCTGAGCATTATTTGATATGCTGATTCAGTGCAGATGACCTACCTTTTGTGGTGAAATGAAAAACAATGAACCATTTTTCCTATTCTGCAGGCAAGGTCTACAGTAATTTTGGGGGCTTCAGGTGTTTTTCATTGAAAATTATTTTGATGTCTTGTGGTTAATGATTTACTGGAATTCTTCTCACAGATGATTAAATTTGATGAACTAAAGTTCTAAGTCTCCTTGTATCAAGGCTGGTTTCCTATTGTTGCTGTTATTTTTGAAATTATATTAAGGAAGTTGTGGAGATTAGAATTCAGCTGTCACATTAGCATTCCATTTATTTGGCTGATTGCTCTGTTGTGGATGTCTAGATAATTATATGTAAATTGCTGACTTCTTGCTAATGGCCGACTTGAGGGTTTTTTTCCACGAATCTGTCAGTTCTTGAATGTTCCTCCTAAAGTGTGAGGAGGAATTAAAAAAACGTTTTGACACATTCATGCGAACGTGAGCTGAATGTAGAATGCAAATGCATGAAGTGTGGTATCTAAACGTGGATGTTTTCAAACTGCTACTTTTATATGGGACATCAGGCTACATATTTAAAAACAAAAACTGCTGAAATGTAACTGCCTGAAACGAATTGTTTCAATATGATTTTAAATCCTGCTTGTCTTGTGAATATTTTTTCAGTGTCAACAGTAAAACTCCCCTGAAATGAAAAGGAGCTACATAATCTCAGTGTCTTTGGAAAGGTCATTACAATGTGGATGCCTAATACAGAGTTGAAAGCCTGACTTTTTATGCAGAGTTGACAATTTTGGCCTGATTTATTAATAGAAATTTTCAGAAGTTTTAGATAAAGTAAAGAATCCATTTTGTGCCTGGTGATGAAAATCTACAGGGCTGCAGGATCAAAAAATATTTTGCATCGTAAAATCCTTGTTTTCTTAAAATCACTGGAGCTAGTGATAGCAATGGTCAAAGTGTTAGAGGTGTCCTAAGTGGCATATTCAAACCTGTGTGAGCAAAGGCTTGTGTTTATGGATGATTAATGCTATTCATACAAAAAGACTAACATCAACAGTGAAGTTTTCACATGCTATGTGTGAAAAAGCAGTTCAATTTTCAAAACTCTTTTGAAAGCAGTCTTTGCTCATAACTTTACTGTGCTCAGTTAATTGGACTATTCTTTCTCCAGAACTTTAGTCTCCTTCAGATACCATTTGGGGCTTGGAGAAAACATTCACAGTAAATTTGGATGCCTTTAAAATTCAAATGAATGAGTTTCAGCCTAAAACTGAGTGAAGTATGCAGCCAAACATAGTTATAATTATTTCATTCACATGTCAGTAATAGCTGACTTATCCCATATAGAATTTTAAATCTTCAAAACTGAATTAATAAGCCTTGGAAAATTGTGCTTAGTCTGTTTTCTTATACTGTTGACCTGAAGTATTTTTGTTTTGATCATACAGCTATTTGAGAAGAACAGCCTCCTCCTAGAACGTGTAATAAACTAAATGACAAAGTTATATAACATACACATGCCATTCTGTGAAACTGTGTATGTCTTTCATAAAATACTGGAATAAACGATGATGATGATGATGATGACTAATAAAGTGCAATTCCAAGCTACAGAATGGCTGACTGACTGGAGAGTTTGGATTTTTTGTTTTGTAAGTCATGCTTTGGTTGCTGCAGGTATATATGTGCCTACCCCTATGCTTCTGCTGTGCCCTGAGATTAAAACCTAGATCTCATGTTCTGTTGCTGGATGAGGACTGGTAAACCACAAGGAATAGTGGCCACTGTGGATAATAGAAATGGCCATTAGTGTTGCCCCATATTGCTGAAGAGCAAGGCAGGCTGAAACATTGTGGTTGTGACTGAGAAGAGCAGTGGTCCCACCAGGATGCCCTGGGACCTGGGCTTCAGGACTGGCTCTGGCTGTGTTGTGGAAGGACAAACATTGCACTGTGCTGCAGAATTCAAACACTCACGTTAAACCAGTCCTGCCAAGGCAGTGCCATGTGTATGTACTCAACACTCGATGTCATCAGGAATTTTGCCGATGACTAACGGTGTATTAGGGATTTTTTGCTTTAGAGTGCTGTTGTGAGGAAAAGCAATTGCATTCGTGTCGGTAATACCTGCTTTTAAAAGCAGGGCTGCAAGAACAGCTTTCTGAGAAAGGGGAATCTGGTTCTGTTGAAACATGTTTCCCTTTCCACATCAAAATAAAATCCAGCAATTTGCTTGGGCAAATAATGGGACTGCAGAAGGGAGCGTAGAAGGAGTTCCAGCTTGTTGAGCATGCAGTGGGCCACCTACCAAGCAGCACTTGTCACAGCAAACATAACACCGCAGCACGCTGAGCCCTGTGCTAGCTTCCAGTAGGATACTGGCTCAGATCCACTGTGCTATCCCTGGTCTTCAGAGCACCAACTGAATGAGTCTCAACTTCCTCTAAGCCCATCCATCTCTCCCTGAGTCTCGATGGATTGGAGATCACCAAACCACCAAGGGCCAGGGTAAAATCCGTTAATGGGGTACGGCGCTTTCTGAAGAGGGTCCACTCCTGTTGTATTTGTGCACTTGTGTCTTCAGAGCTATAATTGGGTAGGAATTCTCCAGCAAAGAAAATTTTGTTAGAAATTGATGGTTTGTGAAAACTGAAATGTTTTGTGGGAACATCATTCACCTGTTTTTGGTGAAACGACTGCAGAGTGAAGACAGCGATCCATTCGCTTGCCTGCCAACTCATCGGATGGGTTTATGGGAAGTCCAGATTTCAGGAGTACTACAGGGTAATCATGAGGGTTTCAGACAACATAAATATCTTAAGTCTGCTGTGCTTGTTTAAGTTCTCCACAAGATACAGTGGCTTCATCCTAAACATTTGATAAGCATGATAACGTTCATGCACTAAGAGGCTGGATTGAGACTGCCTTCCTCCCTTTTCTACCCTTTGCCTGCTTGACTTTGTAGCTTTCTGGATTTCACGGAAAGACAACATGGGGAAGCAGAGGTGGTTTATTTTGCTGATAATTTATCAGTATCTAGAAGGACTGAAAACTTTGGATACGTACAAAAAAATTGTCATTTGAGCTAATAGAGCAAGACATAGGATGGTTAACTCCTGAAGATTTTGGTATAAAAAAAAATTATTCATATGAGATAGCAAGGGAGTTTCACAGAGACTTTTGACGAAAATAGGTGTCCTTGGAGTGATCTTCTGACTCCCCAGAGTGCTTCCCACTTAACCCTCTTTTTTCATGTCTGCCCATGGCAAGTTTTTGGAATTGTCTTTCAATGCCATCCTCTTATTTGCTTTTAACTGTGGTGAATAAAAATTTGTTAGAGAAAGAGCAGGAGCTATTCCCCTCCCAAATCTGTATTCAAACAGTGTCTGCGGTTGTGCCAGGTTGCTCAGGGCTTTATCCATTTTGGTCTTGAAAATGCCCAAGGCAGAGATGCTACAGCCTCTCTGGGCATCCTGTGTCATTGCTTAATTGTGCTTGCTTGACTCCTTGCAAGTCTGAACTTCTCCCTCTTCAATTTATGACAACGATCAATCATCCTTCCACTGTCTACCACAGAGAACAGCCTGGCTTTCATCTTCTGTGTTTTAAAATCAAAGACCTATTATTATTTAATGTGACCCCTTGTGTATCACGGAGCTATAAATTTCATCCTGCTGCTCCTGGGGGACAGCTCTAAGTGGTACATGTCTCCTCATTTAAGGTGCCTCTTGCTGGCTTTCTTACGAGTTACCTCTTGCAGCTCAGTACGCTTCTGTTCGTCTGCCTTCAGAATATTCATGTGACCTCGTCCATGGTCAGTTTGAACCAGCGATTTCCTCCCCCCTGATATGACTGATATCCCCAAGTTCGCCTTCACCTCACTCTCCCTGACTCTCCAAATTTCTTTGTTTGTGTGTAAGTCTCATTTTCCATATGACCTGCTCCCCACCTCTGAACTCTGTCTGCCTCTCAGGGCAGATGTCTTCATCCACACGATTCTGCTTTCTGTTCCTCCCTCTGCCTTCCTCAGCCTCAACTCCCAGCCTAACTCATCCCACCAGCTCCAGTCCTGCTCTCTTGTTACTCTCTCTCCCTCCTCCTCTGGGGTGGATCTTAGACTTGTCTCCTTTGCATTCAGACTGGAAGTTCTTGGCCTCTCCCTGCCTGAGCTCAGCAGCAGGATGCTTCTGCTGCAGATTGAAACCTAGCCCCCAACCCCAACCCCAGAATTTAGTTTCTGACTCATGAGTTCTCCCTTTTGAGAGCTGCAGACTCACAGGCTCGAGGTAGTCCATGTAACATGGGGTTAACCTTCACCAGAGACTGGGCAATGCTGCTTGCCAGAGGGGACATTACCACTTGTTTTCGGCCTGGAAACTCTCTCCTGCGCAGTGCTTTTGTTGTACTATACAAAGCTACACACTTCAGTTCCAAGATCTCCTACCTGTCGGAGGTCTGCTCCTCATCTCTATCTGCGCTTCGGCTTGGGCAGCCATGTCAGCTTCATTTTCCTAGCGAAGTCACAATGCCTTTTTCTTCATCTCCATTTATGAGTAACATGAGGGCTCTGCTTAAGATTTACTAATTTGTAAACTAAAAGCATTGAAAAGATGACTTCACTTCACGATCTCCTTCCTAAGAAAAACTGTCCTTGGAACACCCGTAAATTATCTTAGGTACTGTGTCCGCTGCTAATAATATCCTATTTTTTCTCATTTTCTAATTTTAAATTTGCACTGCTCGTATCCATTTATATCTCCCAGTGAGTTACTGTGTTATCCTGAATTGCAGGGGGACCAGGCTGTTTTCACACAGCATAAGTCCAGTGGGGCTGGGTCCCTATGTGCTGGGGAAGGTAAATCACACCAATTATTATGTGTGGAGGGAGGCATTCATTACTGTTTGCCGTGGGATTCCTCATTCTCAGCTGCATGTAATGCATTGCCATTTTAATTTCCTGTCCTGCACAGCAGACATGTCAGGCTTTCCTGATGCTGTGGTTAAGCCATGGTAGTGGAGCTGGGGGCATGAGGGGTGTCCCAGGGAGGCAGCAGTGGGGTGCAGTGCTCCAGCTGCCCTGCTGTGACCCCCAGCCTCAGGACAGGGCAGCTTGCCCAAACCGTGTCACCTTGAAACCCATCAGCTGCCAGGGAAGGCAAGGAGGAAACGCTGTGGTAAAACAGTGTTACAACAGCTTTCCTGCCCACAGCTGTCTTCCAGCTCCTGGATTTAACAGCAAGTCCAGAACTCCTCAGATCTGCAGTGACAAACCGAGCTTGCAGGGCTGCTTTCTGCCTAGCCAAGAACACGTGACAGCCCTGAGAATTTCTGGTTTTCTGACGACAAGTAGTGGCTGCAGGACAGACTCCTGAGAAGTTGTGTTTTGTGCTTCCGACAGGGAGTAAGTTGTTAACCATCCGTCCAAACAACAGTCCGGTTTGACACGCTGGTTTTCTACGAAGAGAGATGGAGTTTTCCCAGCCACTTGCTGAGCAGAGGATGCTGCTGCTCCTGCCTTCAGTGGCAGCTGCCTCTCCGGCTGCTGCTCCAGTGGCTCCCCTGGAACAGCTACACCAACACCTTGGTGGGGCATGGCTCCTCAGCACTCCCTTCGCTTTTCCTTGTCAATATACCAGCTCTTGTTCCCCCAGGGGAGGTGAACAGCTTGGCAGCAACTCAAAAACCCTCAGACACAAACTCTGGGAGAAGTGTTTCATAAACATTGCACTAATTTTTCACAAAACGTAGTGAGGCTGTAATCAGGAGTAATGAGAGGAGGTGCAGTTCCAGCATGCTCCTAATTAGGCACTAAAAACCTGAGCACAGTTGTCAGCACCTCTGTCTCCAGTGATAATTCAAAATGTGGTATTCCTCCCCTTCCAATTCCCCCTTGACGAATAAATAAAGTGACATTCAGTTATAATCACAAAAAGGTATGGCAAAACCCGTTCACTTTAAGCTGTTACACATCCAACAGTCTCTGGCAAAGTCAAGAGGGCTCATTCCAATTATTGAAACAAAAAAATACATTCCTATCTTTTTTATAAACAGCGACAGAAAATTGCACTTGTTATTTCCCCACAGCCAATGGCAGTAGCGCCGCTTCCTCTCTTGGCTAGAATCCATCCCCAGCCTGTGCCGTGTGCCTGCCATGGCTTGTTTGGGAAATCAGCTCCAGAGCTGTAATTTATCCCTCCAGCTGGTGCCTGTGCAGTATTACTGAAGTGATGTGCTAATCACCTTGTATTAATGCAAGCAGAGACAGCAAACTGAACTTTCTAATTCGTAGGTGGGATGAAGATGTTGGACACTGGTCCTATCTTTAACAGCCTTTTGTGCACACATCCAAGCCATGATCATCCCAGTTTCTCCAGGAGAATGCTGTGAGAAACAGTGTCAAATGCCTTACTAAATTCCAGGCAGACAACATGCACTGCCTCTCACTCATCCGCTAAGCCTGTCACCTGTCACAGAAGGAGATCAGGTTGACTGAGCACAACCTGCCTTTTACACACCTGTGCTGGCTGGGCTTGGTCCCCTCATTGTCCTGTGCATGCTGCGGGATGTCACTCAACAGGACCTGCTCCCTGACCTTTTCTGGCACCAAGGTCAGGCCGGCAGGCCTGTAGTTCCCTGAGTCCTTCTTCCAGACCTTCTTATAGACGGGCACCACATTTGCTGACCTCCAATCAACTGGAACATCCCCAGTGAGCCAGGACTGCTGGTACATCACAGAACTGTAGGGTGGATTGGGTTAGAAGGGATCATAAACATCATCTAGTTTTAACCTCCTTGCCATGGTTTGTGTGTAAGTTGCTCCAAGCTTCATTCAACCTGGCCTTTGAACACTTTTGCAGATAGAGCATCCACAGCTTCTCTGGGCAACCTGTTCCAGTGCCTCACCACCCTCACAGTAAAGAATTTCTTCCTAATATTTAATTTAAACCTACCCTCTGATGAAAAGTGGCTTGATGAACACTTGAACCAGGTCACTTGGTACCCTTGGATGAATCCTGTCTAGCCCCATAGACTTGTGTCTAAATGGTGTAGCAGGTCAGGATAACTAAATATTTCTCTTTGGAATCTGGGGCCTTCATTCTGCTCCCCATCCTGGTCTTCCATCTCAGGGGGAAACCTTGTAAACTCTTTTTGGCAGGCCATGTTGCAAAGGTTGTGGGCTGTATTTATTGCTGAGATCTTGGAGGAAGGGAAAGAGACTGCTTTTCTTTAGAAAATCCTTACTTTTCTAGATCATACTCTCATCTTCTCTGTTTCCAAAAGCAAAGCACACACACCAAATGCTGTGCAGAGGTGTTAGGTGGGACTGACACCATCCAGCATGTGAGGTCTGTCTGTGAGGTACTGGTGATGCTCAGGAGGCTTTTGATCCTTGGCTGCTGCTGTGCTGGACCCTCCCTCCCAGCCAGTGGCTTCCCAAGGCAACAGCTTGTCCTGGCTAATTGAGTCTTCCAGCCTGGGAGAGACCTAGCCATGAACAGCAGGAAAGGTTCCGTGCTTGATTCACACTGGATCGAAAATCCCTAAGTGGAATTTAGGATGGAAACCCTGACAGCTGGCATTCCTGTTCTTAATAACAGGTTGGATCAGCTGGGACACCCAAGGGGGTGTGGCTGTTCATCATCCTTGCCCGTGGTTCCCTCCTGCACCGCCAGGGGCTCAGGACTCTCTCTCCTTGTCGCTTCTGCTGCCAGCAATGCCGTGGGGCAGAAGGACGTTACCCAGAGGTTTGAAGGCTGGGAAACTAGAGATGAAGTTGTTTACTTCTTCACCTGACATTTATCATAGAAGTAATAATAAAATCCAGATCAGCAGTGGCATACAGCTGGCAGGAGGTGCTGAACCCGGGAGTCTGATGAGACAAGCAGATGGGTTGCTTTAGCTTCAGAGAGGAGTGGGTTTGTGCTCTCAGTCCCTAGTGATGTGCTGGGGTTCCAACTGCTGCCCCAGTGGGCTCCACGGGATCTTCTCCTCACCTTCTGCACCCAGTGACTCCTCCTTGCAGCAGGGCGGCTTTCCTCATCTGAGAGACCGTCCTGTGAAAAAGCTTTACCCCAGTTTTGTGCCTTACCCAGAGCCTTCCCCCCATGCTCTTTCTCCAGCAACTTCTGAACTAAACCCATGCCAGATTCAGGAGTCTTAAAGGTCATCAAGTTTCTCCAAGCTTCACGCATGGTTTTGGATGGGAAAAGGAGAAGACTCAAATAATTGTTTCCACTAGTTGTCTCTTTTAAACCTTTCATAAAAGGTTTTCTTGAGGTATTTTCACTCTTGAGGAGTGAAAACCATCTCTGAGAGCTGAAGATAGAAAAAAAGCTCCCTGCCAAGGGTCAGTGACTTTGCCCAAATCCCAGGGATGTCTCCTTCACACCACTACCCTCCCCAGCTTCACAGAGAGTTCAGGTTTTCATAACGGCACTGCCCCCATACCGAGGAGACTATGTATTTTTCTAGGCTGAATCTCATTTTTTTTCCATCTCAGTTTGTATTTTCCATTTTAAAAATTATTCCTCTTCCAATATCTCCATCAAAACGCACATCAGGGCTCATTTTTCCTAACTATTTATAGTCCTTCACTACATTTGAAGTTTCCTTTAGGGACCCTCAAAGCTTGGCACGGCGAGGCTGGACAGAGGTGGGGCAGGGTTAAGTAATGGCAGGATGTTTTAATTCCATGGATGACAGGAAAGCATTAACCTCAGTGTCAGTGCTAGGGCCTTGGTTCTGGTCAATGCGCTTTGCAGTGCTTACCTGGTGCGTAACTCTCTTAAGAAACATCCTAAACTAGGGCAAACTCTTGATATAAGCAAATACCCCAGGACTTTGCCACTGGCTTGGTGCCCAAGTCCTCTGCTGTGGACAATGCCCTTGAAATTTAAATAGGATACCTCGGCTGCCCGCCCTTCCACCTTAGGGCAGCCCTAAGGCTGTGCTGCCCTGCTGCAGCTCTGCACAAAGCCAGAGCCGGCTCTGCCGAATCCACCGAGCTCGGCAGCGTTTTTCACTTCTGTAAGTGCTCATCTAAGCCCTTAAATAGCCCTTGCTGCTTTGAGGCTAGACACAGGTATTGAAGTCCCACAAATATTTCAGCTGTCATCAAAGACAAGAAAGAACTTGAGTAGGCAGTGGCTTATTTTTAGAGCTGATGATAAACCCATGGAAAAGGTTTTGTGGTTGTGTTGTGAATATCTTTGCACTTAATAAGAATTATTCACCCACTCTGCCACAGTTTGCTTGTCTGGAGTAGGTAGTGCCTTGGAGTTTCAGTCACAAATCCTCACTCTCCATTCCTGAGGATTACTCCCGGCACGGTCTACTCCAGCCACCGTGGGGACAGTGCTTGTGTCAGCCCCTCTGGTATGTCTGACGAGGCAAGGGAAAGGCAGGTGTCTGTCAGCTCGCTGTCATCAGCGGTGAGGAGGGGCACCTGGCGAGCAGAGAGTGGGGCTGAGGCTCTTCCCCTCTCCCCAAGCAGCTGAGGATTGCATGCTGCTTGCTGTTAGCAAAACAGACCATCCACCTCTTCTTTAACTCTGAAAATTATAACCTGTTCTTCTGGCAAGCGCTCCTAGAAAATCTCCAGGCAGCAAGGTAACAGTCTCCCTAGTAGAGAGGCACACTGGCATCATGATGGCTCAGGTCCATATGGTCACCGAGTCTCTTGGATAATTAATGGATGTTTTTCAGATTGGTAGGCCCTAAAGATGATTCTATCTTTCAAGTAGTAATACTAGAAAGAAAGTGGGAGGAGGCCTCTGGGCTGTGATGAGCAGTGGGTGTACATGTAGCTGCAATGAGCAGTGGGTGTATGGATAGCACAGCAGCTGCCAGCTGCATTTTCCCACGTTAGTTAGGGCCTCTCTGGGAATCAGGTTGCACTGAAAATGCTGAAACCTGCTTGTAAGCAGTCCTAACAGTGATACTGAAACTTGAACAGAGATGTGCTTGATCTGGAATGGGATGAAAAATCCCTGGGGTGGGACATGAAGAGGGCCTCCATCTCAAAGTCACTTGCTCTCTGCAGCATTTTCTGCTGGCTTGCTCAGTGCAGCTCCCTCTCAGATGGCAAGACTCCGATTGGTCTTTAGAATCTTTTCCCTTCTCTGTCTATGCTACCATGTGTTGTATTTTATTCCAGTAGGGGATGAGAGATAAAAAGGGAGAAATGCTGGAAGTGTGCATTGCAAGTGCCTCAGTCACTTACCAGACCTTTCAGTGAATTATTCTCACCTCACATGAAACATTCTCACTTCAGGTATCTAACGTGAGAGATGTAATTAAAGAATGAGAGACGCGGCGGTGCAGCAATGAGCACCTGCGGGAGGGCAGGAGGTGCCTGCAGCCATAGAAGCGCTGAGGAGCTCAGTGCTGGGCAGCTGGGGACAGCCATGGGTGGATCTGTTTGGCATCTCCCCTGTCACTCTGCAGAGCCCCAGCTGTCCAGGATTCGGTAGCCAAGCTTTCATCTGGACAAGAATGTTCATGTCCCCAGGAGACAGGGCAGTGCTAACGTGCTTTTCCAGAGGGTCAACCAGCATTTCCCCAAAGACACAGCCAGACCCAGCCTGGGTTACCTAAAGCAGCATATTTATTTTAAGACACAGACAAGTAAAAGACTGAGTAAGACCTACAGGAAGGTTTCCAAAATGCTTTTTTTCCCAAAATCTAAGTCTGTCGGAAGCAAAGATGTTACATTGCAACACTCACACTGGGCTGTTTGATTTAGTAGGTCAGGTTGAGAACAAATGTAATTTTGTCTGTCCCTTCCCTGCCTGCTGTCTTCAGATATAGGCCAACTTCCTTTTAGATACAGTCTAATGGTAAAAGATCTGATTTCCAAAGGCCCAACCTAGCTGTGCCACCTGCTGCCTCCAGCAAAGGTCAGGAGCTCCTGCGGCGTGTGAAGAACCAGAGCCCCAGCATATCGCACACACAGCCTTTTCCCTGCGGGTCTGCAAGAGCCTGGAATCAGTTGTGATGTGAGATCCCCACAGAGCAAAGGTTCATGCAGTTCAGTGACTGGTTCAGGGCTGTCGTTTGTTCTCCTCCTCTTCTTGCTGTGCCACACTAAAGAGTACAGAGGGTGTAGGAGTTCTCATCCATGTGAGGCTGCTTGGAAGGGCAGTGGGAAGGGAAGGAGCAGCTGGCTCTGCTGGTGTGGGTGCTGTGAGAGGCAGTCGTGGGCCTTTGAGGTTATTTCTGGTGTGGATTGGAGAATAACTTGGGGAAACAGCATGCAAGCACTAGGGCCTGTCTGCTCAGTCCGGGCACTTGCTGTGTTCCCTTAGTCACCTCGCTTGTGTCTTCCCTTCAGAAAGGCTCTTGCTGTTGGGAGCTTGGAGAGGCTTTCTTCTTGGGAAAAAACTGCAACTGGCAAGAGGAAAGAGAGAAGAGGTGCATTAAAATGAGACAGCACAGGTGGAATATCCTTCTATATCCAGAGGAGCAGCAGAGCAGTGGGAAGACAGGAAGTCTTTATGCTACCTCTCTACAGCGCCCTTCAGCACCCCCTGCCTCTCTAGGGGAATGACTTCAGTGGGACTCACTCAGAACTGAGTGTTTGCTTCCTTAAAGTCTGGAGATAAGCATGAAGGGTTTTGTGAAACCCTCTGATGTTGCCCACGAGGAGGGTACAGGACAGCACAGCAAGAATGTGACAATAATTCTTGCTACACAAATTTGCTAGTGGATTTTGCAAGGTGCCAGAGGGGTGCAAAAACATCCATGCCCTGATCTACAAGGGTAGGGGCTCTGGCAAGCCAGACCCAGCTCCTGGTCAGGACAAAGCCATCTGCTGAAAGACTCCTGCCAAGAAGCTGTGCTACTCCTCTCCACCTTATTAGCAACATGCTCCTGTCTGCCCACCTTTCACAGAATCACAGAATATTCTGAGTTGGAAGGGACTCACAAGGATCACCAAGTCTAACTGTAAAGTGAATGGCCCATAGAGGGATCAAACTTGCAACCTTGGCATTATTAGCACCATGCTCCAAACAACTGAGCTCATATCAGGGTCTTTCCTCCCATCGGCTCCTGTGGGGTCCTGACCTGCCTGTTGAGATTGCATTAGTGCAGCTATAAATTCAATAGCACTATTATTTATTTCAATTAACCTGTTTTCTGATTAGAGCAATCAAGCCAGCAGTCATACATCTCATAGAAAGTGGCTTCAACATATATTTTCAGTGGCTAGTGCTAATGCCAGCTGAGTCACAGGAACCTGGGATCCAAGTGCTCAGGTGCTTGGGCTTGCTTCTTTCCTGGTCCTGTGTCCCTTGCAGATGCTTTCTGCCACCTGAGGTACTTGTTAGCTTTCTGACAGCTGAGTCAGCATGTCAGTGCCATCAGCACTGGGACAGCTATGAAGAAAAACCCTTTGCAGTAGTATCGCTATTTTCTTGTGCAATCTGTAGTGTTCAGGATAGCACCCACTCAGCTCCTGGGCTGAAAATGTGAGTGAAAGTATGTAGGATCATAGAATGAGTTGGTTGAAAGTCATTTAGTCCATGACAGGCTACAGACAATATATACCTTCCACTAGACCAAGTTGCTCAAAGCCATATCCAACCTAGCTGTGAACACTTTCAGGGATGGGGCATTCACAGCCCCATTCCCCTTCTCTGGGAAACCTGAACCAGTGCTTCACCACCCTCACAGTAAAGAATTTCTTCCTAATATCTAGTCTAGCCCTCTCCTCTTTCAGTTTAAAGCCAATTCTCCTTGTCCTGTCAGCATAGGCCCTGGTAGAACATTATGTCCCCCTCGCCATCTGCTGTATGTGGTATGTGGGTATGGGGCTGTGGTCCCTCTTGTGCACACACCAAAATCTGTCCCTGTCTGCAGTTCAGGTGGGAAAGGACCAGGAGATGGTGGCTGGGAGTTGTGGCAGCTCCTGCCTGACTCTCCTGTGGGCGCAGGATGGCTGCTGGGGTGTCAGGAATCTGTCTTGTGCCTACAGACGTGGTGAGAACCTGCAATCTTGTTGCTTTTATCCTCAACAAATTCTATGTAGGTGGAACCAATTATACATAATGTGCTTCAGCTTCCTAAATGCAAAGCATAGGAGGCTAAAATGTGCCCCAGACTTACGTCAGGAGTATTTCAAGTGTATAGCTGAAGGCAGTATCCCTTTGATATCTTTCTATTAGTATCCCTTTTGCTGACATCATGGGTAGCTTTTTCTTCCATTCATCTGTTTAGAGGGGTTTTTTTAACTGTGTTTTAAGTAATGATTTTCACCAGCAGGATGAAAGAGAATTAGCAAAGACCAGGATGGGCATGCATGTAGCTGTTGCAAGAATATGATGCCATAAAAAATACTCCCTTGAGCTTCCTGGGTTCAGAAATAAGCACAGAGTCACATTCTCCGGAGGTGTGAAGCACATCACGCATAAGCTGGTGGATTTCAAACTGCACATGTGTCTCTCAGCTCCTGGGGGTTCAGGTAATGGTTTTATTTTCATAAGCACATCTATTCAGTAAGAAATGATTTCTCAGTAGCTTCGGAAATCTGAGAGCTGGCTCAAAGCTGTGCTGGCAAATCCATTTCTGTTGCAGGCAGCAGGGAAGGGGCAGCGTGGGGGCATGCTGGGGCACATATTTGAGGGGGTTGAGGATAGAGAATAGCCTTCAGGGGGCAAGGGCTGGGCTTTCCAGGGGCTGTTGGTAGGGCTCTTCATCCCACGCCACGTTCTACCTCATCTCCTCGTGGAAGGGAACACCTCCCATTAGGCTCTCCCAGGTCCTGGGAGCCAGAGCCACCCTTATGGCCATGCTGCTGCCTCCCATCGCCCCATGGAGGATCAGCCCACATGGAGAAGGTAAGGGATGCACGAGGAGTCAGGGAATGTAGCCCCCACCTGTGAACAGGTAAACAGATAAACAGATAACCTTCCCGCAGGTAAACAGACCCAAGAAGGGTGTGAGATGCAGACTTTCCATAACTCCCAGACCTTAAACAGACAAAGACGAGTCCCTGGGATTGCATGACAGGCTATTGGAAGATGCACACTTCTCACTCATACGGAAAATACTACTAATTCATGCAAGGACAGAGATTTATTTATGAGATCCTGGTCTTATTTAGCACACTCAGTAACCAGCCATCTCCTTTTCACCAGTCAAGGTTTTCCACCAGTTCAGGCAGGCCCCACTGCCTGTATCTTTAACTGCTACTGATGTTTCTAGTGCTCCGCGGAAAAGATGGTGAAAAACAAGAAGATTTACCTGTCTTCAGAAAAGGCCACATTTTCAGTAGCCAGTGACAACCTTTACATTAAATCTGGTAACACTGTATTCGTAGTAATGCTTCACGCTGTGGATTTGGTATAAACAGTAGCTTTACACAAGCTGCTTCTTCAGAAAACTCATATCAAGCAACTAATAAAGTGTAATTAGTAATCTGGGCCTTTAGTGATGTTATTTTAAACAGATGGTTCTCTATGGATGGTAACTGTCAGTCTGTTCTCTGTATCATTTCCTTGAAAGCTCTAACAAGTACCTCTGCCCTCCTGATCAGGGCACTGCTCAGGGAGTTGGGAAATGAAGAGAGAGCCTGAGCACAGAGGCAATTAGTTGAAAGTACATCTTGTCCCTTAAAAATCTGGTCCTGTTAAAGAGCACTCAGCCCACCACACTCAGGCCTGAAAGAAAACACTCTGAGAGGTCATTTGGGAAAAATTGTTATGCAAAAACAACGTGTACCAAACCCACTCAAGGTAAAGGACATTCAGGTTCCTGACAAAGTCAGCAGCCATCATCCTGAGGGCTGTCTATACCAACAGCTCTTGGCAGTTCCTGTTTCTCCTGTGCCTCTCAATCCTTTTCAGTATTCCACAGCCACCACGCACTGCCATACTCACTGCTCATCTCGGATATTGAGGAAGCTGGAAGAAGTGCTCACTGAGCCACTTTCATAAAATCATAAAGTCACAGAATGGTTTGGGTTAGAAGGGACATTTAGTTCCAACCCCCCTGCCATGAGCAGGGACATCTTCCACTAATCAGATGGCTTAAAGGCCCACCCAACCGGGTCTGGAATATTTCCAATGATGGGATATCATTTGTCAGAGTCCTGGCTAACTGGGTAGGTCCCAGAGCACTGGAGGTCAGCAAATGTGACATCCATTTACAAGAAGGCCTAGAAGGAGGATACAGGGAACCACAGGCCTGTCAGCCTGACCTCGGTGCTGGGGAAGGTCATGGAGCAGATCATTTTGAAGGCCATCATGAGGCATGTGCAGGACGACCAAGGGATCAGGCCCAACCAGCAGGGGGTTGTGAAAGGCAGGTCTAGCTCTTCTAACCTGATCTCCTTCTGTGACAAGGTGACAAGACCAGTGGATGAGGGAAAGGTTGTGGATGTTGTCTGTCTGGACTGTAGCACAGCCTTTGATACCATTTCTCACAGCACAAGTGTGTCTGGAGCACAAGTTCTTATGAGGAGCAGCTGAGGGAGCTGAGGGTGTTTAGCCTGGAGAAAAGGAGGCTCAGGGGGGACCTTATTGCTCTCTACAGCTGCCTGAAAGGAGGGTGTGGCCAGGTGGGGGTCGGTCTCTCCTCCCATGTAACAAACGACTGGACAGGAGCAAATGGCCTCAAGCTGCACCAGGGCAGGTTTAGATGGGACATTAGGAAAAACTTCTTCCCCGAAAGGGTGGTCAGGCATTGGAACAGGCTGCCCAGGGAAACAGTGGACCCACCATCCCTGGAAGTATTTAAAAGGTGTTTAGAGGTGGCACTTAGGGATGTGGTTTAGTGGCGGATTTGGCAGTGCTGACTTACTGTTTGGACTCGATGATCTTAGAGGTCTTTCTCAACCTAAATGATTCTATGATTCTATTTCACCCCACCAGCACAGTTTCCCCCAGCTCTCCAGCGCTTCCTGCCTCTGAATTCAGCCAATTCACCCCTCCTCCTGCCCAGTCCCCAGGGCTGTCCTCTAATCACTGCTTGCCGCCCTTCTTAGTGCTGGGATGGTTCAATCCTGCAGCAGCAGAAGCTGAGAGAGTCATGGATGTCTGGGGGGAACCTGCTGGCTCGGAGACCAAGCCCAGCCATGTGGGATGGAGACTGGAGCTGTGAGTGGATGTGGGGGGATGCTGTGCTTCAGGAAATGACTGAACATAGCTGGCTCAGAAAAGGAGATGGGGGCAAGAGCAAACTGAGGCCTAGAAGCTGGCCAAAGCTGCACGGGGTTCAAAAGCATCAGGAGACCTCCCAACATCAGCCAGCATCCCTGGGGATGCAAACATTTCTCCAGAGGAAGGTCCTCTGAAGCCACTAGTGCTCAAAACTGCTGTAGTTCCTCTTATTTCATGCTTGCAAGTGGAGCTGAGCAATTTTGGCTCAATCTGTTCCAAGTCCACCTGAATCTCATACCTACCCCAGCAAAGTCAACAAAGAGTTAAAGCTGATAAATTTAGACACGAAGGAACCTCCTTAATTGCAACAAATGTCTACACGATGGGGAAAGTCCTTAAGCCTTGCCTAAATGGACTATCCTGAGCTGAGGAGCATCTCTCCATAAATGAACAGGAGGCAGGTAAGTAAAGTGCATTGATGCAGACGGAGCAATGCCACTCTGCCCTGTCTCCTTGGTGAAGTCACCGGCTGTGCTGCATTTGGAGAAGTATCCAGACATAGGCTTGCACTAGGTTTATTTTCTTTCTATTGTTGCTTTCCCAGTCACTCCCAGAAAATGCAGCTCATCCTGCTGATAAGAGCCTCCACAAAGCACACCATGTTTGGTGTTGAATGCAGGCACATCACTCCCTCAGCCTCGCTTCAGTCGTCACCGCACATGAAAGCCGGCAGAGCAGAGGATAAAGCAGTGGTGAGCAAGGCAGCAGGAAGATCGGTGAAGCAGGGATGCTGTGGCAGGGACTGTGGCCTGAGAACCTTGTTAGTCAGAGGGACAGTCATGCTGGGGTGACTCAGCTTGGGAAAATGTGCTTTTTTGATGACTTAATAAAACATTGTTTAATTGTTAGGTTTTTTGACTTAAATACTTGCTATTACTGATTAATTGCTAGTGGATATAAAGGAAAGGGAACATGATGGTACTAGCTTATCTAGCAGACTTGTAGCTACCACTTCAAAACATGCTCCATGTGGTGCCACCTGTATTTTAGGCCTTCATTTATGCCATCCCTGTGATTTTGGTGGCTTTACAGTTTTGCCAAGTGGGCACCATTTGAACGGAGTTTTCCCATGTGGGTAGCATGAACTGAGCTCCTTGTTAGTAACAGGATTGTGGTGTTTCAGCTGTTTCTGAGAACTAAATTAGGTGGAAATGTTTTGCAGATCACTGTTTTATATATCTCAGGACATAACAGTAGAGGCTCTGGTCTCAAAACACCACCACGTGACATGAATGCTTTTGAAATTTTTCAGCCTCTGCTTTCTCAGATCTCATGTGTTCCCCAGAGACTTCTCCAGATCCAGCTTCTCTGCAGATGCTTTATACCAACACTGGGCCTGCTGTGCCCTGGCATACGCCTGTGCACTGCCCATCCTGGACACTGGCCATCTCTAGGGGACAGTGACCCATTGCTTCCTCCACAGGGCAATGTCAGAGCAGGATGTTCTCAGCAATAGTTTATTTCAGCTCCTGGGTGCCATGGACCAGAGGCCAGAAAGCCTCTCAGCCCTCTGCTTTTGATACTTCTCCCATTGGCACAGAGAAGCAAGGAGGGAAAGGAAGTATCTTTGTTCGAATGCCAAACAGAAATAAGTTCATTCAAGGATAAAAGGTATTGGGGAAGGAGGAGCAGGGCCCAAGGAGACAGACAGACTGGAGACAGCAGGGGCAGAAGGGGTCACGCTACCTCGGAGGGGATAAGCAGATGAACTACAGCCTGTAACCAGTACAGCACACTCCTTTCTTGAAACCTGGAACTGAACCCAGCACTGGCACTTCTCCACATTCCTGTGCAACCAGCAACATCTCTGCCATCAGCCGGTGGAGGTGGCGTGGGGTCAGCAGTCGAGATGCAAGGGCACTGGCACAGGGGTGACCTTGTGGGTCCTGCAGCAGCTTGTTGGCCACAAAGCCTTGCAGTCAGCTGCACGTACCCAAAGAAATCTTGTGTGGGGCCCCCGGGCTTCAGCAGAGGGGAATTACTGCTCCTGCATGCTCCGGAAAGGGAAGGAAGGGAGAGAGGAAGGAGTGGGCTGTACACATCACTGTCCTACAAGCCCTCTGCAATGACAAAGTAGACATTGCTGAGAACACTGAGAGCACCTGGGAAATGCCACCACCCATGCAACCTCCTCTCCATTCCTCTAAGAGAAGGAACAATCCTTTCTCGTTTCATTCCTCATTTGAGTAACCCCATGCTTTAATCCGCAAATCCGAGTGGCTCCAGGAGCAGAGTCCTACAGCACATCCCCTCCTGCTGCAGCTGGCAAGCTCCTCATCCTTTTTGTAAGTCATTGAAGCCATCAGCTTGGGTCTGCCTGTCTGGGAAGACTCTGTCCCAGGCTCTCACTGCTCACATCACTCTTCAAATTCTGACTCCTCAGTGTATCAATTTTAAGTCCACTTATTCTCAGGCTTTTCAAAGTTTTCAAAGTACATCATGTACTATGGAAAGGGCAATGTCTATGCTAATAGCCAAGTCCCCAAAGAAGTAACAACCTGACAGTCAGAGTAGGATTGATTTCTTTGATTGCTCGTTCTCCTACTGGCTGCATTTGTAACACTGAATGATTTTAGAGATATTGCTGTATGTCAGCTAGAGTTATTGCACCAGACTGAACTTAAACAGCAGCAGTCTATTGCCAATATTGAAAGTCCACAATGACTGAGAGCTATGAGCCTACTATTTTTTGTTCTTGTTTTGCTTAAACTTTATCCCAAATCATCTCAAAGAGGACAAGAAATGCTTGCGAGAGCTTAAGCTCTACATCCGCAGAGCTTTCTGGAAGAAGGATTAGATAGTGAATTTGTTTTATTTGCCGTATAAAATGTAACTAAATAAAGCTATAAGAAGGTTCACTAAGAATAATTCAGCACTTGCAGAAAGACAGATTATAACATCTATGCTCCTTCTCTTCAACAAGGTTTTACAGTTTTAAAGGAAAAGACTCACAGTTCCTGAAAACGAAAATGGGTGCTCTCAGTGGTGCACTGGGTTGGTCTAATTTTGTGCTGGTGTAGCCTAGGTGGGGGCATGGGCACCTGTGTCCCGAGAAGGAGAAGAGTATCAACCTTACAGATTATACCACTTCTTTGGAACTTTGTTTTGCCTAAGAACTATCACAGAGCATAAAGTTCTTTGCGGGGAAGAGGAGGAGGGATAAACTAACAACAACAGCCACTCGCTTCGCCCCCGTGCCTTAGGAAACCCCCTTTCAACAATTCCAGCTCTTGCCCTTCCTGCATCTTTCCCATGCCCATGATTTTGGGAAACATTTTCTGCCCTCCCCTTTCGGTCACATTTTCCTAATTCCTTTTTTTTCCCCTGTCTTTGTCACTCTTCTCCATTTCGGCAAATTGTAACCGTGATGTCCTGGACATCCCGGCCCTTCCACGGCACCTCGGCTGGTCTGGGTGTCCTTCAAGCAGAGGGTGGCCACAGTCAACTCCCATCCCATCACCCAGCTGGGGAAACAAGTGGGGGTCCCCAAGCAGTCCTGTACGCCCTCCTTAGCAGCTGGGGCTTCGCATTATCCATGGATAAAGGCGATGGGGGAGCTGCCGCACCTTTGGTTGGGAGCGCAGTGTCCTGGCCGGGCTCGCTCGGTGTCGCAGCGCCACCTGGTGGGACGGAGCGGCTCCTGCTGCTGCCAGGTGTCACCTCCCAGTGCCCTCGTCGCTTCCCGGTCCCCTCGGCGCCTCCCTGCCGGCGAAACACGGCTGAACCCCGCCCGGCCACGCTTTGGGGGTGCCGTGGCTTAACCCCGGGAGGGCAACCAAGCCCTGCATAGCTGCTTGCTCAGTCTTCCCTGAATGTGCAAAATCTGGTCCCCATTACCGCCCAAGGAGTTATTAACCTCTCCCACCTCCTCAGACCTGAGGAGGGTTGGAAATCTCGAAAAACCTTGGAAAGTAATGTCTAAGCTTACAGAACATACACAAGGATTCCTTCTATACATGCACAATGATTCCTTCGGTAGAGGATTAGCACGGAATTAGCAATAATGCACCCAGACAGCGTAAACAAAATTCCCACTACAGAAAAATTGGCTGAAGTCGCATCCTGTGCAGTCCTGAGGAGGTCTTCTTGGAGAGCAGTAAGATTTCCATCCCCTCTGCTTCCCGTCTTGCTGTCTATATGCAGCACATTTGCACTCAGAGGCAAATTAAAGTCACCACTGGCAGAGCTGCTGCAGATCTCCTACTCCCTTGTTTATATCAGGGACGCAGCCTATCGCACCTCACCACCTCCCATTTCCATTAGAAACAGACATGCATTTTCCTTGAGGTTTTATAAAACCTCTGCTGTACATCCCATTGCAAGTCAGGCTGATCAAACGGAGGGACAAGCTCAGGACATGCGGAAGGGCTCACAAATTTTGGATTCTAACCTTGTCCTGCCACACCTGTACATCACCCCCATTTTTTCTACCTGCAAAAGGGTAAGAGCAAGGGACCCCTTTTTGTCTGCAGTCTAATGAGCTCCCAGGAAAAACAGCCTTAGCCTGTGTAGAGGCACGGTCTGCATCTCTACAGGTGAGATCTAAACATTTTGTGGAGACCTCTGCTTGCGGGCTCTTCTTTAAGCAGCAGATGTGTGACCCTCGGGTGGGCAGTGCGTGCCACACCTCTGGCGTCAGCAGCGCCTGCCACTCTGCCTCCCCTGCCTGCTGCACACACAAATGTACCACTGGAAAAGTTATGAGCTTTTTATTGTCACTTGTGGAGTGAGATATTGAACCATCGAAGTGCTTATTCATTTCTGGTTATCTGATTGTCGTAATGTTTCTAAACTGCCAGTTGAAGGTAAGAGATAAACTACAGCCAGCCTCAGACTGAGAGGCGCCTTTGACGTGGCCAGGTTTTTTTCACCGGAGGATGATATATTATTTATTGACTCACACAGGGTCACCTGGAAATACTTCATGCAGGGAATCGAAAGGGAAGAGTAAATACTGAAATCAAAGGCTGTCAGGACCTCCTTTTGCCAGTGCAATGTTTTTTCTCTGCCTGTGTGACTGTGGTAGACACAGACTCATGCCTGGTGGCTCTGCTTCTTAGAAGCAAGGGAAACTCCTGTGCCCTTTGTCACTCCAAGAAGAACAAATGCAGCACGGAGGAAAACAGGCAGCTGTTTATTTATTTCTCAAATAAGTCTCTTTCCCTGTTTTCATAACCTTTCTCTTTTAACACCAACTTAGAGGCGCCAGACTACTTGAAGGAGTGAAATGCAGCGATCATCTCAGGGATGGTGGGGAGACCCAACATTACTGCCAAAGGAGATCCAGCAGGAAAGAACATTGCTGTTCTGTAGATTTCCCAGGCTTGCTCTCTAAAAACTAATCCAAATCCATCCCATGAAACAGCATTTGAATTGTAAAATGAAAAAAAAAAGGCTTTCCCAAGGCTCAGGGGAGTGATGTATGTGCAGAGCATTCGGAGATAACAATTTTCTGAACAAATCTTTGATGTTAGCCTTTCAGCATATAATTTCAATGTGAGGCAGGAGAAACATCCATCTGCTAAAGGGAATATTTACCTCTTCCATTCTGCTTGCAGCTTTGCTGTTGCTATGGTCACATATTGTTATAATTGTCTTTTATTAAGGAGAATCGCCTTTAAAGACTTTTCTACCCAATGCATCCTGCCAGCTTTCTGGTTCATGAATGTATGTTTACCTATTTAGCCTGCCCAATGATGGCATTTTTAAGGCCTCAAGATATTTGGTTTCCAAACACTGACAGAATTAATAGAGAAGTTCCCAGCATGATCATGATTTCCTGAAGTCGAAGTCAAATAGGAAGAGGTGGAGTCAGATATTTTTATGCCCCTTTATGAAAAAAAAAAGTGTGAAGATTTTTGCTTTGTATCAATCAGATCAAGCATAAAAGGCTGAAGTAGATTAATTAGTGTAATTTTCTGCTTAGATAGAATGGCTTTTCTGCCTTCTGACAGAACTTTTTCTCACCTGTTTTTCAAGCGCCTGCAATTGACCTACCATGACATACATATGGATTCTACAATTTCCCCAGAGTCATCAGTACCCTGGGAAAAGTGTCTTATTTTCAAAAGCAAATTGCTCTACAGCAAAGCCTTGCTGTGCACCAGGCTGGGTGTGAGCAGTGGGGCCAAGGCCCTCTGCACAGGAGCCACTGGAGTTTGTGACATCTCCATCCCTGTCACTTGTTCCAGTGCCTCACCACCCTCACAGTTCAGAATTTCTTCCTTATATCTGGCCTGAATCTCCCTCTTTTAGTTTAAAACTGTTACCCCTTGTCCTATAAATGACCCCACAGAATGATATCTAATCGGAGTAGACCCGTATTGGGCTTCTCTTCACGTGCCCTCCAAGATGGGAAGTTAATTGTCGATAAACACTTATTTCCTTCTTTGGTTTGAGCACACAGAGAGGTTGAGCTGGCAACGTCCCCTCCATGTTGAGTGTAAATTGTTGGCTGAGTTCAGTCTGACCTGGCAGCGAGACAGAGTTTTCAAAGAAAATTGTGTCTGTATAAATGTCATGAAAGTGGATATAAGCCAGACAGAGACCTTTTAAAGAGCCCTTTTCAGCAACTTTTCTGCACAAACAGCTGTAGCTGAGCTTGTAACTTGTCAGACACTGAGGAACCTGCACAAGTGAGAGCTCTTGTGAACCCTCCAGACAAAAGCAGAGCTGGAGCCAGGCTTATTGCCATTGATTCTGGAGTCAGTCACAAAGGAGGTCTGTAGGCAAGCACGCACAGGGTTGAGCGCAGCTCCTGAAGCAGCTCCAAATCTGTCTCACCACCACTTTGCCTCCTTTGCTGGGTTAACCCCAGCTCGGTCAGGGTGAAAAGCAGCACATTGGTCCAGAGGAACAGAAAGCAGCAAGCGTTGCCCTGCAGCAAGGCAGTGCTGCTGATGGCTCTGCTGGGCAGGGCATGTGTGCTGCAGGGTGGTCAGTATTGCTAAAAACAGCAAATCCTGAGGGAGCAAACCCAGCTCCACAGCTGTGTCTCGCTGCTCCTGAGATATGACGCCCAAGTGAATGAATGAGAACTGTTTTACAGGCAGGCTGTGTCCTATACTACCACCGAAGGGCTGTTATACCCCTTCAAATAGAAGGTCTGGTCTCTGTCCAGCTCAGCATGTCCATGCCCACCACAGTCCAGCCAAAGCATTCAGCATTCGTGCTGAGGCACCTGGGGGACTGACTGCAGCCAGGGCCTCCCTAAACTGCATTAGCATGGCAGTCTGTGCTCTGGCCTCATCCCTCTTGGTCACCTAGCACACAGCAGGTATCACCTCCTTCTTACGTCTCTCATCCTCCTGCCCAGTTCTCCATGGTGTAGTTAGCCCCCACGGTCGCAGCTGAGCTGTAGCTGCTGTCACAACCCCTATTTCTAGCAGGAACATCCATTCTTGCTTTTGCTACACTGGTTTGCCACGGTTTGCTGTGCAGCCGCTGTCAGAGCTGTGCTGGTGCTGCTTGGGCACCACAGTGATTACATCTGATCGCTTGTATTAAACAATGGGACTGTGGAGCCAGGACCAGGGGCCAGGCTCAAGAGGCTTTAATGATTGGGAGTTTTGTGCTCAGAGGCTGCCGTGAGGGTAAAATGCTGAAGTGTTGCTGACATTTTGGTGGTGTTGTAAGGACTTGTTAGCTTTCAAGGAAAATGGGAAATAAGGAAAGAAGGAAAGAGAAAAACAGGTGATGGAGTGGCAAAGATGAAATGGCATAGTCAGAAACCTACCCTTTGTTTTCCTGAGGTGAGGAAGTGGAAGGGCAGGTTGATGGGGTTGCATTCCTCCTCCTAATCCTCAGCATCCCTGAGTTCAAGGAGCACTTCCAGACCCTCGGCAGCAGAGCAGCTCCAAGAGTGCATCTCAGTCCCCTGTTCAACTGTGTGATTATTTGCAATTAGTGGTGTGTGAATCCAGTAGTTGGAGTATGACAGGAGTTACCTGATCCAGCTTTTGAGTAGTTCTCAAAGTATTTGTAAGAGCACTGCTAGTCAGGCTGGCACAAGGATGATGGTGAGCTCATACGAGCAGCCGTACCCAGCAGATGGCCGAAGAGAGAAGGAGGCTATTTAGTCTCTTTGAAGGTGTGCTGATGCCTACCTCCAGTGGAGAAAACCAACAGAAGTGGTTCAAGGGAAAATAGAAGCACCAAGCAAGTATATTGAGACATTTCCAGAATATCTGTTCTATTGCACAGTAATCTATGGCTTAGGGACCTAAGACACCTCAGTGGATTTCACCTCCTTGAGATGTCCAAAACAGATGTGAACTCGTGCACATTTACCTTACATCCATAAAGTCCTCTCACAGGGAACATCACAGATCTAAACACTGTGCAACTCCATAAATTCTGCACTGTATAAAAATAAATCTCATTTTGTTTTTCTTGAAATTGCAGCCTGCTGGTTTTGTGTGAGTTGCTCCCATGTTAGAAAAGGCTGATGGGTGGTTCCTTCATCTTCTTCCTGTTGTTTGTAATTTATATCCTGATAGAACAACTTCCTGTCTTTTGAGGGGCTAAAGAGTTCTCTCTACCTGTTTTTTTCCACACACAGAAGCCTTTCTGTACCTTTTTTCACCTTTGTCAGCTTTCTCCATATCTTCCCAGCCATAAAGTAATATGCCTTGTCACTTGTCAATAGCACTGTGTAAATGCTAAGTAAGGCCAACGTGTGCCAATCATTAAGCCCAAGGGAAATCTTTGGAGGCGTATGTATCCCACTGAGGTGGATTCAGAGCAAACAGACACAGTGAGGACTAGAGTGTGGAAGGCGGAAAATCTGCAGCACCAGCGACTGAGCAAACTCTCATACCTACAGAGACACAGCATCCTCAAATAGCTGATAACAAATGCAAAATTCTCTGTACTGAACACAGAAGAATGGCTGCTGAATCCCTGGAGGGAGATGTCTTAAATATGGGAGGGGCCGGACATATTCTTAGAGTAACAAATCATGCTTCTGGGTCTCCCTTGAACGAAGAAATGGACACAGCTTGAGACAAAGAGCTAAGCCATGCTGCAGTATCCAGGTGTGTGTGATGAAATGCAAAGAGTCTGTGCTGGCAGGCACAGGTCAATGCAACATTTAAGTGTTTGTCTTAAATTCACAGCAGGGGCTGGGTTATACACAGAAAAGTCTCCAGATATGTGAGGTCTGGTGTCACTGTCTGTATAATGTGGCAGCCTGGATCCTAACATCAGGTCCTCCTAGACTCTTAGCACAGTCCTTGGAACAGTGACCTTCTTTTTTAATGTCTGTCACTGAAACATATAGCTATAAAAACTGGCACAAATCATAGCCTCTTCTTTCCCTCCTAGAGCTAGAGGTGACATCTGCTGCTCAGGGTGGTTTTGCAGACCCCGTGTGCTGGTGACACCAGAATTAATGAACTACAGACAAAGCCCTCACAGCCCCTTCCTCTAATACTTTCCCTGATTTTTCCTGCCCCACTCTGTGGCTAGCACACACCTTGAGAATGGCAGAGAAGTAAGTCCAGCCCCTGCCTGAACATATTTCAATCCACGTCTCCATCTTGCCAGGAGAGGTCTGAATCGCCTGCTGTGTAGCTACTCAGTGTACATAAGAAAGGAGGAGAGTGCAAAATACAGTTGTAAGTCATCTGAGCATTTTAGAAGGAAAACAGCCTTCTTTAGGTGATGCCCTTTCAGCCCTAAATTCACAAGCCAAACAAGACTGAAATGATAAAAAGCAGTTACCGTTTATTGAAGGTCCTTCAGGTGCACTTTTGGCAGAATGCCCTCATGATATAGGACTTCAGCACTTTTATAAGTTTAGCAAATTATCATAATTGACAAGAATCCCCAATTAGAACTACAGTTAATGAAGTAATTCACCTCTTGGTTCAGCCCCCTACTGAAGCGTCCCCCCTTGCTTCTAGCCCCACACTGTTTATGTCTAAATACATGGGAAAGTGGCATGGCCTTGGTTCACTGAAGAAGCAAGATTAGAATAGGATCCCAGGAATGTGTTTGTCTAACAAAATTCTGCAGTTAGCTTAAGAAACTATATAACTATACAATACTAACCTACAGAGCTATGAATTCATGAAAAATATATAAAAAGCAAAAATCTTCTGGCATCATAGGAGTGACTTTTCTGACTTGTCACAGATGTCTGCTCTAGGCAGAGCCCAGCTATACTGCAGGTAAGACTGCTTCTCTTCATGCATTTGCAGTAGGAGCCCCAAGACTCCCGGTTCAGACATGGATCCTCATCTCACAGGGCAAGTGCTTCCCCAGAGACCCGAGGACTGACTTTAAGGAAGGCGGAGGAAAAGGTCACCATTATAAATGCCTGTTAGGAATCAGACAGGCCAGGGACACTGTTTCTGGTCCTTGGGCCCCAGCCTTGCTCCCTTCTTGCACCTTAGTGTGCTGTGCTTTCCTCCTTGGCTGCTTCCTTCACCATGACACTGAGATCAGCTGAACCCAAAACTGTGTGGTTGTGTCTCTATGTGATGAATATTGAGGCTTAGTGACAAAAGTGTAGGCACTGTTGCCTTGAAAATGTGTTGCTAAGAAGAGGCTGAAAAATGTGAAATACAGGCAGCAAAGGAAAACACAAGCACTGCTGAGGAAGGAAGGAAGGAAGAGGCTGTTACTCATAGCTCCCTACCATCAGATACTGCAAGGTTTAAAACCTGGCTTTCAGGAAGATCCCAGAGCCATTTTTATTTGAAGGCATGGCAGCCAGGTGCCATCAGAAAGAAATATTTTAATAGCAAAGTAGAAATTTGCAAGTGACCAAGAGGAACAGTGCAGCAGGGCCTGCAGCTTCTTCCCAAACCTTCCTGGAAGGCTGGGGGAGAGATGTCAGATGGCTGAACATGGGATAGAGCCTCTCTAAAGTAGCGTTACATTTTTTCCCATGTTATTCTTGGATAATATGAGGAGGTCAGGGAGAAGTGTTTGAAACATCTGTTTGAGCCTCAGCAAAGGAAAGAAGGGAATCCAGAATACTTTAACTTTTTGTAACAAATGCCCCAAAGGTGCTCTGAGCTGCACGCATGACTGCTACAAAGGGAATGAACATTTATTGTGCTCTACATATTTTAGTGAGCCATGTAAACACCAGCTAATTAATCTAAGTAACATCATAAAGCAAATGAAACCATTTATCTCCTCAGAGATAAACCAGTCAGCAGAGTTTAAAAAAAAATCAGGTCCCTAGTAGAATGGTTATTTAAAAGGGGAAACTTTTAAAGTGTTTAATTTATTTCTCCAGAAAAAAGAAATTTCCTGATATTTCTGCAACAGATGAGCACAGAATAAAAGGAAACTCATTTGGAAAACATGTTTTTCCCCCCAGTGTTACACCAATGTCAGCCCTTGTTTTCAGAAGCATTGTTTATCATCAGCTGGTGTAAGCACCTGGAAAGCTGGAGTCCTTATTCCAGTGATTGCTCCTTCAGCTCTGGTCTTCCTCTTTCATATGCTTACAAAAGAAGACTTTAACAACGTGCATAAAATATTCTGATGCTGAAATTGGGTCCAGCTGCTTTTCTGCTCCCCCCGCTTGCCATGCTTAAGCTAAATTAAGTAGTCTTTCCCAGAGATGAATTCACCCAAGTCCGCAATCATTTTCTAAGGACTGGGCATTTATTTTCCTTGCAGCCTTCCAGTCTCTCTCCTGAGCTCATGAGCGAAAGCACAAGCCGGAGCTGGCTTCATTAACTGGAGGCCACAGCTCCAACTGCCTTTGCAAACCCACACCTGGGCTCTGGCAGAACCTTATGTAGCTGAATAAAGGTTTTGAGGATGTAGCCATATAAACTAATGTAAATACTACATAAAAAATAGTCTTCATTGTGAAGAAGGAAGTAATGCAACTTTATGAGTGGGAAGGTCAAGGAGTGTTATCTGCTATTACCCAGGAGTTTTGTGGTCTCCAATCACATTTGATCCATTTGCTTTTCTATTGACACTGGCTTGGGATAGAGGAAACTCATGTTAAAATCAGATTGCCTGTCAAGATCCTGACAAAGGAAGGAAATGGCCCTTGATTACAAGGGACCTGATCTGGCATTCCTCACAGAGTTCCCTGCCCCTCGGCAGGGCTTGCTGCCCCTTTCCTGGCTGCTTCAGGTGCTTTAGGCTGGCAGCAGGTGTCTGCTGTAACTTGCAGACTGGCTGTTGTGACCATGCATGGAAAATTTCTACTGCAAAAAGTTTCAGGAGAGAGCTCATCATGAATAACAGCGTTGTCCCTGCTGGGTCCTCTCGGTCCCCTCAACCAAAGTATGATCAGTGTCATTCTTTGTAAAAACAGTTGTCCATCTAACAGTAAAACACATTTTCATACCATTATAGATCCATTATATGAGTATATAAATACATGCAGACACACACGAGATTATACAATGGGAGTAACCTGCTTACATAGTAAAGCTGGATTTTTTTATAACACCTGTTTTTCAAAAAATTATGATAAGGTACTTTGTAAAACACGGGAAAAATCCTACAATCTATGATTCTAAAAAAATAACAAGTAGAAATTAAGAAGAAGGGGAAAATTTGCACAGGATCCACAGATAATTATAAAGTTATTTTGCTTTGGTAAGTAGCAATTTAACAGCACTACTGAGTTTAAGGACATTCACTGCCACAGAACAAAACACTCATGATTGTGTTGTGTCTTGTCAGGTCAGTTTTGCGGATTTTTCTCTCAGGGGGTCTGAAAGAAAACTACATTTGTCTCCATTTTCAGATTTATGCACATGAATCAGAGACTGGAATATGGTCTTCCATATTTGTTCATTACAGAAGTCAGAGAAAGACTAAACTTGTCCCTCATGATTGTTTCTGCCCTTGGTTTAAAATGCAGCAGCAGGGAATTCTCTGCCGGTGCAGAGAAAATCAGGAATACTGGGCCACGGTAAGGATTGAGTGAACAGCCCACCAGGAGAGAGGCTTTGCCCCTGCACAGGGTTTTCTGGGCTTAGGACAGATAAACTTTCCCATTGGCACAGGCACATGTGTGCCTGCACACACACAGAGCCAGCCAAAGCCTCAGGGACTTTTGCCACCATGCTGTTAATCATTATCCAAGCAGAGCTGTACTCTTTGAGATCTCTGACCTGTTTTGCAGCCCCGAAGGGGTTTATTGCAGCCAGCGCAGCCTTGGCTGCTGTTTGGATTGCGTGCTGACAGCCAGCCAGCTGGCCCTGGTTCAGAGCTCCGCGATACGGAGCCTTGTGCAGCCGCACATTTGTGCTTCTTGGGGAAAGGGGGCAACTCCTGCTTCCAGGCCAAGGGGCAGTGGGCAGTCCAAGGGACACAGGGTGAGGAGGAAGCAGCCAGGTGAATTTCCCTCGGGTGGTAATGAGGTTATGTGGATGTGGTATCTGCAAGAATATGAATTCAGGACTGAAGAGCAGTCAGGTGAACAGGGTTGGTGCAAGGAGAATCCCAGGCTTCAGTGAACTGTGCCAAGCACGTGAAATCTCAGCCTCAAATCTTACAAGATTCATGCACACAGGAAAGACTTCTCCTGCAGGTCTTTACTTAAGTAATTTTTAAAATTTTATTTTTCAGGTCTCTGGAAGCTTTTCCTGAGTCTTTTGTGACTTGCTGAAGCCTTGAACTTCAGCAAGAAATTCATTCAAGCTTGAATTAATTCAAGAATTTAAGTATTATTCTATTCATGCTCTCCTAAATTGTAGATAAATCAAAATAAAGAGGAATCAGAAGCATTTTGTCAGTCATTTTGGTTAGCCAGTACCTTGCTGAATCTTATGTGTCATTTCTGGTTGGTGACTCTCAGGGTAGGCATCTGCTTTCGATCCCATGAAAGTGTCACATTAAAAAAATCCATAAAGAAGCAGAATTAGGAATTCAAACCCAGTAGCCTTGCTACTGAAAATACACTAGATACTTTTCAAAGATCCCTTCCAAACCAAACCATCCTATGGGGCTGTGAGTCTGCAATAAGTGCATGATCATGCAGTCACCCAGGGAAGTTTGTCTGTGTTCCTAAGAGGGCATAAAGAAAGAAAATGGTTCCTTCTTTTCAGTACCAAAAAATCATTAAAATCCCCTGCACTAATTCTGAGGAATGGCACCAGCCACGTTATATAGGAGACAGATCAATGGGGTTTTTCTGGTTCAGGAGGTTGAGCCCTTGCAGAAAAGTGTGCTGCAATAAGGGTGGAATCCTTCTTTCTTCAAAACATGGAAAGGTGTGACTTTCATGGGACCAGGAAAGGGCTGTATTGATTTTTTTTTTGCATGTGTGGAAGACCAGTACAATTTTGAGCCTCCCCTGATGGCTCATCAGTTCAAATCCCTGTACTTTGCAGAAATGACAGTTCTGTGAAGGAACTTGAAACTAATGGGACAAGGAGGGCTGCATACTGTTGGCAAAAACCTTTTCATCAGTTACTGCCAGCTCTCTGGGTGCGTATTCCAAAAACCTTCAAAATTTTGGAGGCTGAATTACTTTGATTGCATGTATCTCTAATCTTCTTCAACCCTACTCAGGAGTTTGCAGTAAGCAAATTTTACTCATTAGGGATAAAGATCATAATTTACTTGTAATTCCATTCCATTTTACCAACTACATCACAGGCAGTAATCTTTAAGGTATAAAATATATATTTTCAGCAAAGGGCTATTTTTTTGCCGTCAATAAGGTATAAAGGCACTGTGTGCCCAGGAAAGAACAGTTTAGGGGAATTAGGAGTTGTTTCATGAATGCAAGAACAAAGCTCACTTCCAGCAGCTCTCTGGCTTTTCTGGTGGCTAAGAAAAGGCAGCATGTGTCCAGTGGGGACACAAAGGGTACAAAACCTTCCCCCAGCTGTCCCTGGAGCTGTCTTTAGATCTTGAAGAACAAGCTTCTTGATGAGTGGTACAAGGGTATTAGTGTGCACCAAAGGCGTTGACTGCCATGCACTCTCTGTAGATTGTCTTTCTGGGGTCTTCCTTAAGGCTAGAAGATGATTTACACTGTGCTGGACATCTGAGGGTGTGGGGGAAGCAGGTTTGCTCTTCCCTTGATACAGATCTGTGAGCAGGTAATGATGCAACCAATAACTTTTGTCAGCGGAGGGCATAGTGCAGAAGAACACAAATGAGAAGTATAGAAGTGGAAAAGTTAGAAAGAGAGTAAAAGAAACAGAGGAAAGCATAAGGGTTAATTTTGATAGCAGTTTTCTTAGAATGAGGATGGAGAGAAGAGCTGAAAAGAACAGAGAAATTAAGGACAGCAGTCTCCAGTCCTCTGATTTATAGGACCCATATAAACCCTTAGCCCACAGCACTTTCGTTTTCCAGAAATCCCAAGTCATGGTGCAGCAGACAGCCATGCCATGGCTGCGCAGGCTCATGCAGGATGCCTCTTGTGCCTGGTGTAGGGTGCAGCTGTCTGGCAGACACCCCTGCAGACCCGGCATTGTCAGCATCACCCTTTGTCTCGTGGTCAGAAGACAAGCTGCAGGCATGTCCAGTCCAAGATTTGTACCTATTTAAATTAAGTTTTCCAAACATCTTGCTCTGTGTGCAGATCTTCATGCGTGTGTTGCCACTCAGGTACACAGAATTTTTTATGCATGCATTTCAATATGACATTGTGGTCCCACATCCTAATTACTTCCCCTGTGGAGATCCCTGGTTGGAGTTGTGTAGTTGGGACCAGGAGGTTCCCGTCCTTCTCATTAATTTAGCTGATTCAAATCCTTCTTTCAAACCTAAAAGCAAGCCCTGGAACTGCAATTTCATGACTCGCAGCCACCTTCAGAGTGCTGAGGCTCACTAGAAGGCCACTCATGCAGAGTTTGGGCACCAGTGCGCCCAAAATGCCACCCATGGTGTTGCATTTTCCATAAACTGCCACACCACAGAGTAAGTGCATTGCCTGTATTCCTCTGAGTGGTGTTACATGAAATGCAAACACTTAAAACATCTTTATATTTCCTGAAACAGGAACAGAGCAAGTTCACACAATTAAGAGGTACCAAAAAGTGATGGTAGTTGATCAATCAACTGACTAATTGCATCTGACTGCAGCAAGCAGAGATTCTTCTGTCCTGTGTTTGCTTGCAACAGGAGAGAAAGAGAACTGGGTTGCCTAAATGGCCTGGGGCACAGGCTGCCCAACGCAATCAATTGCTTCACTCAGTCACCCTCACTGATGGGAAAACACAAAGAGCTCCCTGGTAGCCCTGGAACCTTTAGCCCCGAGGCTGCCTGCAAAGAAGTGCTCAGGATAACAAGCATTTCGTATTTTTGATACATTTCTAAAATGTAACTGCTATTTTATCACCTAATCAAGCTATATAGTAGTATTTTATTACCAAATCTGAAATTTATTACATCTGCTTTGTGGTTATACACCAGTGTTGAATTAGTGCTTTATTACTATAAGCAACCGATAACGCCGACCCAATTAAGGTATCTTTGTATCTATCTCTATTTGGAACTGTTCCGACACCAAGTTCTTGTCAGTACTGTACAATTGTTATTATTAGCGACTGAAATAGGACTAAATTAACAGGTAGAGAAATTGTGATTGCACCACTAAACTCCTAAGTAGTTTGATTAGTAAATAATGCAGTAATACCAATTAAACATAACAGCTGCTTATCTTGTGGAGATTATAAAATAAATACATAGCTGTAAATATATCTTGTTATGGTACAGTATAGTTTGCATGATTTCAAATACTTTTAAGAAATAATTAAGCTTTCTGTGAAGTCAGACACCAGAAAAAAAACAAACAGTGGTCTTTATCTCAATGTTGTGAATACATCATCACAAAAAACACAAGCAAATAAAAGGAAAACATAATCCAGGTGATTTAAGAGATATTATTTTGTGATTCTAAGCTCCAAGTAGTGTTTCATGTTCTATTTTGTGTCTTTACTAAGAAAAAACAAAAACACAATCAAAGATGGCAGAATATGCATGAAAATTGTGGCCTCATGGAAGAAGGATTTGATCTTGGTGCTAGCCAGGGCTTTGAGTTGCAAACATAGGCTGTATTTTGACATTGACCTTCTTGTGCTTTCAGAAAATCAAGGATTTGAATCCTCTGCAAATAACAAGAGCGTGACATGTGATCCTAGCAGCAGTTTCCTTTTCCAACTGCATCTCCCAGGCCAAAATTGTTCCAAAGAACAAGGAATACCCAATGAGTGATCGAATGGTCCCCGATGTGGCACAGCTCCTTAACTCATAGCTCAGGAAGGTCATGGAGCTGCTATGGACACCGTGCTGCTGAGAGGTGCTCCGTGCTGCTGAAGGAAGCAGAAACCACTGCACAGCATTGGAGCATGGCCCTGTTCTTGAGGTTTGGGTGTCTCAGGGGGGGACACTGGAGGCACCTCATTTTCTGTTAGGGATCTAGTCTTCCGGAAAAATATGTCAAGGAGCACGTATGCACAGAGAAGATACAAGGCAGATCAATTTGGTTTTCTTATGAAGAAAATAAGGAAGAGGCAGAGACTGTGACATGAGTTACAGTTGCAGTAACTGGGGAAGGCGGGAACAGAATGTGGGTTTCATTACTTCAGTTACAATTTTCTTCTATTTTTTCCTTCCTCTGTTATAATTTTATTCAGTTCCTCTCCTCCTCCCCTCTTCTCCCTCCTCTCCTAGGACTGGCAAGTGGGAAAGGCAAACGATGAAGGCCAGTACCTGCCACTAAAATTCAGCAGGCAGCAGGACTGGTGAAAATTCCCTGCTCCCAACATTTATGGCAGGGTGCAATCACTGGCTTGTGTTTGCTATTTAAACAAAGGAGCTTTGGAGTTAGAGGGAAGGCCTTCCCCAAGAAGCTGCTGACTCCTGAAACCTGATGTCCTGTTCCTTATCAGGCCAGTTTATGACAGGTTTCATAAATGTTTTATGAGACCCTGATGACTGCATGGCTGAGCTGGGTGGTGGCAGCTGCCTCCAACTTTGTGCGTTATTGACAAAAGATCAAAGACCAGATTTACCACCCTGATAAGATCAGATGGATAAGAATCCTGAACTGACTTTTTCCCCGTTTCCTGCATGAACAAACACGTTGCAGGATCTATTGACAGAGGCTCAATCCTGAAGACCTCATTTGGACAAAATTCCTGCCAATTTCTACACCCCTTCCCCTAGGCTTAGTGGAAATTCCATGTGATGGGCAGTAAAGTGTGAGACCCGTGTCTCACCATGAGGTGAGTCACCACTTTGACTGAAAACCTTTCTTCCAAGAGTGCCTGGATAGAGGGACCTTGAGGGGATCATTGGTCTTGACGGGGTCAGGGCGACGGGAACCACCACGCATTGCCGACTTCCCAATTGTTTTAAAACTCTGGTATATAAGGCCTCCCACCAGATGTGGCAGAGCTCTGTCTCACTTCCATCTGCAGTCCTTCAGGATGAGATCTGCTGACCACCAGCTGAGACCAGTGGATGTAGCAACTGGGAACATGGGCTGCATGACAGAGGCCAGCCGAACCTGTCACACACAAAGCATCTCAGTTTAGCACATCTGACTTTCCAACAGCCAAAGCCCTGGGAAGGTCCTGGGGTTGGTCTGAGCCGGGGTTTGAGGTAGTGCTTGTCCTACAAAAGATGTCTTTCGTAGGCGTGTCCACCAGCACCTCCTGCACCAGGAGAACTGTCAGCCCAGCTGGGCACTGTGGTCCCAGGACCTAAAGGCTGCAAGGTGAGAGGGACACTCAGCATGGGCAGAAGCACATTACACCTGCCAGATTTAGGGCGTCAGACGTGCTAGCAAGCTAAAGAAAGCAGGTGATGAGGCAGGACTTCAGTGTGTTTCAAACAGAACTGCAGGTCCTAAGAGTTGACTCTTGTTACTATTTTTGCTGTAAACTTTCTAGGTAATTTTCAAAAAAATGTATCTCTCTTTTCCAAGCCTGGGAAGAGAAATATTTTTAGTTTCTTGCCAGGGGATTATTTCATTGTTAGTCAAAAAACTTTTTGAGACAGCTAAAAGTAAGATACTGTGGAAACACTGGGCTCAGTCATTCTGTGTTTGTTGATTTTTTTAAGTGCAGGAGCAGAACAACTGCCTTTGAATGACACAGGGCATGCCTGTGCTGTGAAGTCTGTTTCCCAAGAAGCCTGACTCCTGCCTCAAAAAATGTTCAGTAATAGGGCTTAATGAGACTAAAGCATCACAAAAATTGCCTTCAGAGCCACTTTGACCAGCAGAAGAGATGGGTCAAAGAACTGACTTGCCTACAGCACTTAAATACAGGCGAGAGTACAAAATAGAGAGAGGCAAAGAGGGATCGAAATTCCAATCACCAAGTGCGCAGAGCCAGAGCCTGCCTTAAATCAGATTCTTCACTGCCAGACACACCTGACCCGAGACAGACTGGTGTTCCTCTGCTTGGAGAGCAGGGAAAGATACTCTGAACTCCCTAGGAATGATTTAGATTTTCTCATTCTGCTGTGTCAGACAACAGTTAGCTAAACAAGGGATTCTCCCAGGCTTGAAACATGCAATTTGCTGAGAGCTGCCGTCTGGTTTGAGAGTTACATTTTTTTCAGTCTCACTGAAAATCGAAGTCTAAAAGAGGTGCAAGTTTAAGCATTTTTCTTCTGTCTCTGATGCCAGAAGCTGGTTTCTCTAGAGCTCAAAGGAAGATACTTGTTTAAAAAGGTAGGGCTCGGTGACTGTGAAGTAGCCGATCAAGTGAAGATGGTTGAGTTTACTCCTCTATTTGTGGAAGTATAAGTAACTCCACAAAGTCATGACAGCAAAAAATCAAGCCTAGGGTCCTGAAGTATCTGAGGGACCTGGTTTTTAAAAACCACACATGGAAAATTTATATATATATATAAAATCTGTCATGGTTTTGATGGACTTGGTCAGAACAAATACTGTGTTATTCTACAGGTCCAGTAATACAACATCAAGAAACAGAATGTGGAGAAGCAGCTGCTGGTGGCTAAAGGGCTGAGAAAATTAAGAAGAAGAAGAACACCTTGTTTGAAACATTTCATGTTGCTCAAAACTCATCTCTAGGCAGTGTTGATCATAAATTTTAACATCAGTAATCATTTGGCTTAAGAATAATTACTTAATCCTCATGCTTTTTGCTGCCGTGGGAAGTGGAGGTACAAGTCTGCATGGGATTTGGTAGTGCAATGGCCATCCTCACACAAGAAGGGTCACCAGCAGAGCAGAGCTGCTGGGGCCACCCCCAGCCCCTGCACCTGGCCACCCCCCCAGAGGCCAGATGAAAAGCGATGCTGGGGAGAGCTCCTGCTCCCCATGAATTACAGGACTCCACCATAGTCTGTGCTGCCAAGGCTGCTGAGCCCTGACATTGCTGGGCTCTGCTTCTCCTCCGGGAGGTGTAAAAGCTGATTCCCAGGGACAGGCTGATCACCAAGGGGAAGCAGCCCCGTTGCGGGGCTGGCAGGGCAGGAGGACAGGCAGCAGGACCAGCACAGAGGCAGCAGCGCTGTCTTTTATAGTGAATGCAGGCAGGTAGACACAGATCTTTATCTTCTTCGAATTTGTTTTCTAAACATTATCAACTCAGATTGCTCTTCACAAATTTCCCTCCAAAACTTCAGAGTAATTGGCTTTTACAATGCAGTAAAGAAAGATATTAACTGGTTTGGGGATTGACTAGACAACCATTCACACCACTCTTTTATCAATATTGCCATAATTTGACACTTCTGAATGGAGGAGGATTGTAAAACGCCTGCAGACCCTGTAAAACATGTTAAATGGAGATTAGTCTTACTGCTTAGTTTAAGCCTAGTAAAAGATAATTAAATTGACTGATGCAGCTGTAAATCTCACTTTTATCAAATCCTGGCTCTCTCTGTCCTTATGATTTTACAGCATCATTAATGTTGTTGTGACAATATCATTAATCTCCTCCTGCTGTTCAGAGAATGAAAGGCAACCAGCAGACACTGTAAAAATCTGCCCACTCCTCACTAGTGTTATCTTCTTTCCCTTCTTGACTCTCACACAACTTAGGCACACATTTCATTCATGAGGTGATTTCATAAGCTGAAAATGAATTGTAAATACACCATATAGTTTCTTTCACTGTGGTTTCTGTAAAATGGTTTTATTCATTTTGGGTTTTTAGGGGATTTTTTTTTTTTGTCAAGGAAAAAAGAATTAGAAATAATTCCTCAGTGTTCTTCAGAGTTTTGGTTTGACCTCTCTTTTTATGCAACTCTTTGTAACAACACAAAAGGTCATCAGGCCTACAACTGAAGATACACTGCTGTTTTGGAAACCCTGGGAATTCCATCTTAAGTCATCAGTTTTTATTTTTCCTGAATTTATTAGACAAGGAAGATTGACTTTTTTCCACTTCTGGTTTCCTAGTGAGGCCTGTGACTGAACTGGGCGTGGGGAGGAGGTGAACAGCCTGAATGGGGAACCTGTATCTTAACAAGACCGTGTAAGAGATTCCGATGTAGTAACTGGAGCCGCTCAGCCTGCAGTAGGCTTTGCACATCCTTCCCTGGTGCAGCGGCTGCTGGGGATGTAACTCACCCACTGCTTGCTCTGCCTGAACTAAGACACCTCTGCTTCTCACAGTGTCTATTCTGCCCACCGCTGTATCTCAGCATCTCCACAAAATTATTCCATCTTTCTTTTCTCTGTATGCATCTCCTCTTTATGACTGCACATGAGGTGTACAGCCTGAATCATATGGCCTTTTAATTTCCAAACTACTTTTCTTTCCAGGGGAAGGACACTTGCCTTCCCAAGATGTAACCGTGGATGCTGGGTCATGCACCTTGAGCTGATCGGGGCACACAGAATCCCCTCTCTTGGTACGAGGTGGACAATATAATCCTACCTCAAACAAGAGGAGACTTTAGATAAGTGAATTTCAGATAACCACACTATCTGTTTTCCCCAAGGTCAGCTGGCTCAGCAGGCCTCAACCATATTGTTTTACCCAGGATATTTACCTGCAACCCAGGATTAAATCCCTTCAAAGCCAGATTTCTACTTGGGCACTTCACTTTAGGTGGTGGGTCTCACATGACTGAAATTTTGTGGGATCCTCCTGGAAAAAAACAAACAGCAACTCCCTAACAATCTGAATGCTGTTAGGCTTCTCCTAACAAGGGTCTCAGCAGGCTGCTTTCTCTGACTGTCTGTATTTTCCTGGTTAATTCAAGGTTTGAGGCTGTCCCTTAGGACTACAGTAAAACCAGAATCGTGCTGCACTTGGCTGAAGTCAATGGAACAAACTGACTACTTTAGCTCACTGTTTATAGGGGGGAGAGTTTATGTAAAAAATATTTCAGAGTTCGTAATCTGGCATTTAAGTTACGCTTAAGCCTAAATATAGTGCTTTAATCATCAGCAGCTATAATTTCACTCCAGTATTTCTTTAAACTCTTTGGTTTGAAAGTCCAAAAGATAAGAAGTACTTCTCAGTAATGCAAATAGACAGAGAGCATGGAGTTCACTCAGAGACTGTTTCTCCAGCCTGGGCTGTGCTTACCTTTTCAGCTCTCAGATAACCAGGAGGAAAAAATTTCCATCTCAACTCTTTCAAACCCTTGAGGTGGACAAGGTTTGCCCCTCTGCAAGGAGCTAGGGCAACACCAGCAACTCTTTTCTGTGTCGGCCCTGTAGATAAATAGCCGTGGTGGTTCAGGGGTGACCCCTAAGTTCTGCAAAGGGGAGGAAGTGATGAGGAGAGTACAATCAGCAGCAATGCAATGGGATGAAGGAGTGCTGGGAATAGAAGCATAGATTAGTTCAGGTATGCTGTCTGCTAGGCCTAGTTGTTCTTATAAAAGACTATCTATAGAGAACTGGTGCAGCATGACCTTGAGTCCTGTGTGCAGTATTGGACACCACAATATAAAAAGAGGATGTCCAAAGGCGGGCAATGAGGATGGTGAAGGGTCTGGAGGGGAAGCTGCATGAGGAGCTGCTGAGGTCACTTGGCCTGTTCAGCCTGGAGAAGAGGAGACTGAGGGGAGACCTCACTGCAGTTACAACTTCCTTGTGAGGGGAAAAGGAGGGGCAGGTATTAATTTCTTCACTGTCATGAGTAGTGACAGGACTTGAGAAAACTGCCCAAAGTTGAGTCAGGGGAAGTCTAGGCTGGATATTAGAAAAAAGTTCTTCACCCAGAGGGTGGTTGGGCACTGGAACAGGCTCCCCAAGGAAGTGGTCACAGCACCAAGCCTGACAGAGTTCAAGAAGTGTTTGGACAATGCTCTCAGGCACACGGTGTGATTCTTGGGGTGTCCTGTGTAGAGCTAGGAGTTGGACTTGATGATTCTGATGGATCCATTCCAACTCAGCATGTTTATGATTCTATGCTTCCATAAAGGAGGTCAAATATATATTTTTTTCCTCTATGGCCTGCGTAGTTGACGCCTGTCAGGTAGCATTTTCCTCTCCGTGAGGATCCATCTCACTGGAAGGCTAACTTCAGTCTTGCAAAATGTAGGTGTTTAGCCTTAAGTTGGTCATCTGAGCTCTTTGAGGAAGCAAGGGAAATAGACAGATGTCTCCTGAGGGCAATTCATCAGACACCAGGTTTGATAACGCCCTGGAGGCACCTATCTCCCTCCATGGACTACACAGGTGGCCATCTGGCTTGGACTAGATGGGAAATATAGAGTGGGTCCTGTCCAGCAAAGAAATTACCAGGAAAAAGAAACCGGTGTGAGCAAAACACAAGGATGACTGTGCAGGAGTCCTGGGTCTGGTGTGGGCAGCTCACTGCTTCCTGCTGCCTGCCAGGGATTTTGATCACACAGAGAGGCCCTGACTCCTGTTCCCTTAGGCAGGAAGGGAAGGGATATCATGTGGGGCAGGTCAACAGGGCAGGAGAAGGGTTTTTGCAAGCTGTGGATGGCCTCTTGCTGTTCAGAGCTGTTCGCCAAAACCTGGAGAAACCTTCCAGCAGAGCACCATGCCTGGATTGTTCCAGGGCACCATGACCTGGAAAATCCTCTTAAGCGGGTCAGCAGGTGCAGGTGCTTAAAAGTCCAAGGGCAGAGTTTTGCCAAAGTTCACTCCTTTATGGCACACAGAGTTCTGCCACCACATCTGGGCGGCTCCGCTGCACCCAAGTGCAAGGCCTGCGCTGTCCTGGCTCCAGCTGGAGCATTTGTGCCCAAGCAAAGCCCTGTATTTTTCAAAACCTGCTATAAAACAAGCTCCCAGATGCATCTCTGGGTCCGTAAAATGGCACCGTCAATGCTCAGAGTCGCAGTTGTGCAGCAACTGGAGGGGCTCCAACATTTGACCTCAAATTAATGGCACAGATTATCTGGAAACGTAAGTAGCAGAAGATACTGAGTGTTGTTACTCCTCAATAAAAGGTGCACATAATTTGATTCTAATTACATTTAGTTCAAATTGCTTCCTAATGATTAGCATTTGAAAGAGATGTCAACAATTTTAACTTTCTTTAAATAAAGGGTGATAGGCTTTTATAGCAGAGTATAAAGATATCAGCTGGGAAATCTACGGCCATCAATGGCTTTAGTTTTCTCCCTTTATCTATTGGTATAGCCCTAATTTGACACTTGCCTGTTGAGGAAGCTTGTAAAGCAACTGCGACCCTGTTAAATTTAGATTAGTCTTACAGCTCACTTAAAGCCAGTAAAGTGATAATTAAATCCACTCTTGAGCTGTAAACTCCAGAGTACCTGGAATTACCTCTATTCTTGCCACTGGCAATGTGGCTTCATTAGAATCTATACTGTCCTCTACTGTGGGGGCCCTCCAAACGTGGAGTGGAGGAGAGTATCTGTCTGATCGCACTGCCCAGCTCTTGCAGCCTCCTCTGGTCCGTGCAGCCCTGTGAAACATTGCTTCATTTCTGCCACAAGGAACTTCCGAGCCTTGGCACAAGGCTGATATGACAGTACTTATCTCTAAATTCAAACCAGAGGTTACAATGTGGGTCAAAAACATTCAGCTTATCAGAGAGAAAAGATAGCCCTGCCCTGCTGTTGGGGAAGACAACAAATAACTTTGTGTTATCCATTCTTGGCTTCTATTTTGAAACAGCATTAGTCATTTGGGAACTGAAGCTCTCAGACTTTGGCTGAGATTTTGTTGTGTCTCTGCTGAGCTTTGCAGCAGGAGAGAGCCCAAACGTCCCATTGCTGTTGTCATTCATGAGCCGAATGTGCCACAGCCCCACGGGGCCAGCACAGGGTGGGCTCAGCCATGGATAAGAAGAGGAGATGGAAGAGAGCGTTGCAGTCTGTCCCTCCCTCATAATGACCAGTTTGTTGGGTCATTTCGTTCTGTCTCTGTATCCCTGGCATCCAGACATGGATTAGGAAACATGGAGGAAGACAGTCTTCTCTCAGCAGAACCTTATATGTGCCACTTGGTTTGGAAGGATGCCTGCCACTGCTTGTTTCTTCGGTAGGGGAAGGGATCTAAAATACCCCAAAACTGCTTTCACATATATTGAAAGGAAATAATTGCACATCAAAATCAGGCAAGGAAGAACAGGTTTCAAGTTTGATCACTGTGACTCAGCAGAAATCTTATGATGAAAAATATTTTGACATGCATTCAATACACTTTGCTGTCTCAGTTGAAGTTTTGTCTGATTTTTTTTTAATTCCAAAATTTTTCAGGCAAGCACTGGATGATATTTTCTGAGAAGAAACTGCAGACATTTGTCCTTAATCTTCTTCCCCCTGAATCTGCCACTAACAATATCTGCTAGAGCAGGAGGCAGGTGGGGTTTGGGGCTGAATCTCAATAACCATTTATTTTCTAAATTTATTGAGAAAGTGGCTGAGTAGTGCCCAGCTTTGGTTTGATGGCAACTTGGTGGGAACATACTGTGTTATATCCCTGCCCTGCCTGGATGTGAGAGGATGAGATAACTTTGTCCCAAAGCAGCTACATGGGAGGAGCAGTCCGATTTTCAATGAAACTCCCTAAATTTAGCATCCTGCCTATCTGTTGTAAGCCCAGCCTCTAAGATGCCCTTAGAGGCAGTGCTGTGGTCAGGGGAGCAGTGCTGCCAACCCCAAGGCTACCAGGCTAGTCCTAAGAATCTCTGGCTCAGCACAGTGGGCTGCACTGACGAGATCTCTGGTGATGGTAGGTGTGCTGCACGCTCAGTGTACAAGTGATAGCTGTCTTAACCTTGGATCGAATTCTTTTATACGCAAAAAGGGGGATAACTCACACAAGCGCTAGTCAACATAAAAACTTCCGGAGCCTGGTGCTCGTACCGAATGCTTTGCAAAGCAGCAGTCCCTGATGTGAGGCAGCAGGAGACAGATGCGCTGTCTAGACAAGGACCGTGACACACAGAGTGTTATTTCTAGAAAGCTGTTTAGTCACTGCTATTCAGGGTGGCACAAAAGAAGTGTGAAAAAGAAAACCCAGGGCCGGGAAGGGACAAGCTCTGGCAGCATCCAGCGCTGCCGGGAGCTGCGCCTGGCCGCGGTTCGCGCACCGCTCCCGCCTGCGAACGCGCCCGCTCGGCTTTGTAGTGCCATAACCCCTGGGAGGGTGCAGGGTCCTGGAAACCTGATGGGTTTCCAGGGGACGGGTGCGGAGGGTGCTTACGGCATCCCAGGAGACCTCGAACGCTGAGGATTAGAAGGCAGAGTGTGCCATGAAACTAAACGTCCTTATTTTATAATCTTCAAGCAGTTGGTTTGCTGGCCTGGTACCTTGAGTACAATGAGGAGGGAGCTTGACAGCTGCTACCAAACCAGGGATGAGGAGCCAGGGTTTGTTTCGGGAGCAGGGATGCTCCTCCACACAGAGACCTGCCCCTCTGCCATTCTCCTCCTCGGCTTCAGGGCATTCACTCCTTGCTCAGATCCGCACATAGGCACATGACGAAAGTGGGATGACCCTGACTGTAAGGGCTTCTGTATTGATGAGTTATTTTCCCTTTGGGCTTTCACTCCCCTTCACTAGAGTGGAGTTCAAGGAAGGACGAACAGTCCCTGCCTGTGGACTTCATGTCCCTTGCCAGGGCAGTGAAAGCTGCCACCTCCCAGTCACTAGGATGGCATCTATCATTCCTATCTGTCCAAATAAAACTGGTGTTCCTTCTTCGTGTCAGGGGCCTCATGACGACATCCTTTTTCTCGACCTTGTCCTTCCACTTCTGCCTCTTTGCAGCCCCACAATTCCCAGTTTCTGCCTTCAACCCTCCTGGCACCTGTCTCATCTTCAGCATGGATCACCAGAGAGAAAAGCAGAGAATGCAAAACACCCCAAACAGGGACATTTTAATGACAGGAGGGAGCACAGCAAGACATGAGTGCTCTCTTAAAGTAATCTGGAGTTAGACACTGTCCCATGCTATTTGAAGACATAATAAAATTTAATGCATTATCATTTCAAGAGTTACCGGTGCATTTCCCCTTGGCTACCTTCAAAAACACTTTTTAAATATTGAAAATCCCTCTGAGCCTTCACTATGAAACTTTAATGGAGACAGATTCTCTGAGCCTGCTGAAAGGATTTCTCTGCGGCACATATTGGTTAATTTACTGAGCTTCTTTCTTCCCACCACCTTTCTTCTCTCTCTCTCTTGTGCCAGTTCTGCTCTTTGTTTCATTTTTCATTTCTTCTTCACTTTTGAACCAGAATTAATTAAACTTTCTAACCATCTTCCTCCCCCTCCCCCCATTTCATTTTAGGTTTTTTTTTCTTTTTCCACCTTTTTTCCCCTTTGGCTTCCACTTTACATTGCCTCTTTCCTGGGATTTTAGATAAGCTCTTTTTCTTCTGTCTCTTTCTAGCTTTCCCTGTTTCCTCTGAAAACAAAGTTTGTAATTAATTGAATGTGTTAAAATGACCAGAACAACCCATTCTCTTCCAGATCACTGAGCTCAGGAGAACACCTAGCTGCTCAGAAAATGTGACCAAACACAGGGTGAACATACAAAGAAAGTCTTCCAGATGCTGATAACCTCTCCGGACCCCCTTGAGTGACGGTCTTCATATCAGTAGTCAGACATCTCATCTGAATTTAGGGGATTGCAATACGGCATCTGTCTCTGAGGGACTTGTCTGACACCATTATAATGAAAGGCAAGAAATAGGCACTCTGGGGTATAATTCACTGGACAGATTTTAAATACCTGTTCGGATGTCAGACCGTCTTCTTTTGTTTTCTATCTAACCTATTCCACAGAGCCTTAGGCAATAACAGTCTGGGTTTTCTTGATGTGATCACTTACTTCTTGCGGCATTTTCTTCGAATACGCAGATTATTCAGCATATTTCTTGAGCTGGACATTAGGCATGAACACAATATCCAGATAGTTCTTGTACCAAACAGGTTCATGCATTGCTGGTACAATGGTTGAGAAATGGTGCATTATGGTGTGGTGTATGCAAATCTTGTCACCAGACCATGCTGCAGCATGTGAACTTCAGATGCCTTCAGTAGTGCCTCGTGTCCTAGAGCACTGGAGCAGCTGGGAATGACCATCTTAGAAGGCAAGAAGAGTTCTGGTGGTCAATTATCTTCTATTCTGAAAATGTAACTATAAAGAAAAGAAGAAAAAAGAACAATAGAGTCATGTAGCAGTTCAACTTCAGTGTCGTCTGTGTTCCTCTTGAGGAGAACTTCCAAGAAAAGGTTGCTAGTTCTGGTGAAATAAAGCAGAAATTACCTATTACCCAAATTTTGCTTTTAACAGACTCAGTTCCCAACCATCCTCACTGAAATCGTCCCCAAGGCCAGGGAGTGGGATTGTGGTGGGTTGACCTTAGCCAGCAGCCAAACACCTACACATCTTCTGGGTCTCCTCTCTCCCACGTGACGGGAAGAAGACAGGAGGAAGGCACCCAGGTAAAGGCAGTTTGGTAGGTGAAGCAAAAACTGCACACTCAAGCAAAGCAAAAAGAGGAATTTGTTCACTTTATCCTTTCAGCAGCTGATGGTTTTCCACCTCCTGGAAACCAGGGCTTCAGCACAAGTAAGGGTTAGTTGAGGAGACACGTGCCATAACCACCAATATCACCCCTTTCTCCTCCTTCCCTTGAGCTGTTACTGCAGCACGTGTTGCTGTAAGACAGGAAATAATCCTTTGGCCAGCCTGGCTCAGTTTTCCTGGCTGTGTTTCCTCCCAGCTTCTTGCCAACCTCCAGCCTACTTGCTGGTGGGGCAGAGTGGGAAAAATGCAATGTTGTGCAAGGGCTGCTCAGCAACAGCCAAAACACTGACAGTGTTATCAGCACCGTCCTACCCACAAATCCAAAATTCAGCACTGTCTGGGCTGCTAGGGAGGAAATAATCTGTTTCCCAGCCAAGCCCAGCACAGGGAGTCAGCCAGGTGGTTCAGCATGTAGGCAAGCATCTCCGGCTGACCTGTTCTCTGAGCTCCCATGACAGTTCAGGGGGTCTCCAGGGGCTCAGCTGGCTTGTGGAGGCCCACCAGCCCTGCAGCCACCATTCCCCAAGAGCAGAGGTCTCTATAAGTCCTGTCCTGTGTCTGCCAGTCCCAAACCAGTGCCTTGGAAGCCTCTGGAAGCAGAAGGATAGTGCCACCAAGCACCTGCAGTCACCTGCATCTCCTCTCGTGTTGATTCTCCTGCAGGGGCAGCTACACAGGGACCGAGGGGTAGATCCTTCTGGGTACTCAGTCCAGGGCAGTTCTGTCATCCTGAAGGCACCTGGAAGGAAGCAGCTGGCAGAGCATCCACAAACATCACCTAGGGGAGAGGTTCAACAAATTGCTCTTAGATCCCATCACATCTTTTAGGTCCTGTTCCCTTCCCATTTTATACTCATTTCCAAGCATTCCAAACTACTGTGGTTGATATACTAAGCTTTGATTTTTTCTAGCATTTGCTATTATTTTACAAAAGATACATTGTATCATAAATCCTTTTGCCTTCTTATTTAAAAATACCAACAATTTAACCTTCCACTTTGTCATTCAAAAAGTGATAATTCTGTTCAGCATCCCCACCATTCATAATTATCCATGCATACAAAATGGCACATCTTTGGGGTTTTCTATCTAGCTGACAAATAAAGGTTCTGTCATCTTTCTGGACAAATGCTTAACTTTAATTTATCAACACAATCAAGCTCAGTTCATTGATGCCAAACACATCTCTCAGACATACATTTTTCCTGACAGTACTTCTTCCAGGCTGAGAAGTGTTTCTACGTGATCGCAGTCTGGACATTTTGCTGATGGATAAAGGTGTGGCAGATTTGGGGTTTAGTTGTTCTATCAGCCCTGAAAAGTCTTAGATTGGAAAACCAAACTTGTTAGAGCTGCTGTGAAGGCACAAAATAAATCCCTCCACTTCCTCAGCTAATAAAGGTTCTGATCTGAAACAGCTGCTGCTATTTCAGTCGTGAAGCCATTTCACAGATTCACTGAAGTGCACTGAGGCTGCCACATGGCTTCATTTCTCACTGACTCTTTGGAGCCAGTGGAACCAACACACATCATCTAAGGAGTAGGGGTAAAAATTCATGAAATTGAGGAATGAAATGAAGTGAGTAGAGAGTGTTTGACCTGTTTTAAATGATCTGGACATTGAGGAAAAACATCAGGATTTCTTCTGATATTTGCCTCACTGCCAGAAAGACAGCTAGGAAGGGAAAGTCTCCACCTCAAAGGGAAAAAAATCTGCCATTGTATGAAAAAATGGAGGCTCAATCCACAGAAAGAGTTCCTGGAGCACTGGGAATAGACGGATCTAAAATACATGAAATAGCATCCGAAAACCTTTGATAGTGATTCAAAATGATACCTTGAGAAATAATTAGTAACAAACTGGTATGTCAGATCTTTATTCCGTTGGCTGGCCGATTTTACGATCTGAGCACTAACGCTGTAAAACATTTCTTCATGCAGACAAATTCCTTGTGTTCCCAGACATGCAATCAGGTACACGTAGGAAGAGCTTGGTGGAAATTCATGTCATTCCTCTAGGAGCCACTCCACTGAATTGACTGTGAAGGCGCTTCCTCCAGGGAAACCAGCCCTTCTTAGTGTCACTGCTCCTGGAAAAGCCTGTTTAACTAGCAAGGCTTTGCATATGTATAAATGCCTGTGCTATTTCTCCATCTATTAATCACAGTAATAAACATTTGAGCAGACCTGGCTTGCGCCAGATCACCATGTCTGGATTGTCTATAAGAATGACTTCATGATATGGGAATAGGTCTGTAAGAAGACATCTAGAAATACACAGCTTTAAATAGCAATTAAAATATAAATGAGAAATCCATAACCTTCCTCAAGGGATATAAGGAAATGCCAGATGCCTTTCCCTACACCTCAGACTATCTCAAAGGATTTTGAAATAAAAATGCTAATAATAACAGTCAAGAAATCTATCAACAGCAGAATATAAAATTGCTAATAATAACCTGACCTTGGAGTTAAGTAACATTTTTAATAAGGCAAAAACATCTGCAGACATAATTTTTAAAAATCCCTTCATATTGAAAAAGGCAGGTAAACCATACGAGTTATGCAAATTTCTTAACCTGTTCCACGGGGACACCAGTTTCTTCTGATTTCCTTCCAGGGACCGTCTTCATTCACAGTCTGCCTCAAGAACAGGGTCTCCAGATGAGGACACTGCCCAGAAGATGGCTGGACAAGGCCACGTTGCTCCACTGCTACATGCAAAGCAATAGGCAAAAATGCCAGCTGCCTGGGACATGAGGCGATGCTCTGCCTTGTGGGCATGAATCATAGAGCAGGGAGATATTTAGGTTGGAAAAGACCTCTAACATCATCAAGTCCAACCAATAACCCAGCACTGCCAAGTCCACCACTAAACCATGTCCCAGAGTGCCACATCTACATGGCTTTTAAATACCTCCAGATTTGGTGACTTCACAACTTCCCTGGACAGCCTGTTCCACTGCTTGACAACCCTTTCAGAGCAGAAGTTTTTCCTAATACCCAATCTAAACCTCCCCTGGTGTAACTTCAGGTTACTTCGTCTTATTTTATTGCCAAGAATACATGAAGAACACATGTCTAAAGGGACAGGAAAATGCTTGTCCTCAGCTTGAACATGAGCCAACCTCCTCCTGGACTTCTGCTGAGTCAGTTCCTGTGGTCTTTTGTGTATCTGCATAGTGGTTAGCCTTATACATGTCTTTGGGGAATAGCCACGTTCATAAAAAGTTATCTCATTTTATGTGTAAGAACATTTCTGCTAGAAGGACAGCTAAGGTTGAAATGTTCAAATGCTCAGAAGTTAGGAAATGCCAGAAGTCAGAGTGCCCGAAAGGATGTCAGTCTGGCCCTAGGATGGTACAGCTGGACCAAAAGTGATCCTCTGTATTTGAGAGACTGGGTCTGAGATGGTCCTTTTGTATTTCAGAGATTTAAGGCATTTTAAAGGCCAAAGGGAATTCAAGAATTATCGAGGTGTTTATTTTAATTTTAAAATGCATCATCTTCATATTCTATATTATGTCTTAAATAATAGATTAACTTAGCAAAAAAGCACTGAAGAGATGCAATGGATGGATACTGTCTCTCTACTGAATCTTAAAAAAGCAATGTTTGACTTTTTGCAGGACTCAGTGTAACTGAAAAGTACATGCCCTCTGTATTCCAAGTACATAACTTCTGTGTTCGCTTATTTTCTATTTGTAGCTTCCTAACCTTTCGAAAGTAAACCTGAATAACTCTACCTCCTGCCACCCTACAAGGTGCTATTATTTTTATTTTCCTTATGCCTATGCCTTTCTGATAAAGTTTTTAAATACATTCAAATGGCCACTGAAGCAAGTGAACAAAGTTTTACACAAAAACAAGTGTTTTCCTAATCACCCCCTGAATACCTGGTATATCCCTTGTCTAGCACAGAAAAGTCCCAGTGCCCAGCCAGCCAAGAATTTGCAGCTTCTGAGTTTAGGAAGGAGTGAACAAAAGGGTTTTTCATTGCCATGAAATGCCTCCTTTCTTCCTGCTCAGCCAGCTGTGTTTTCACCACCATGTTGCCCAGCCTTGCTTTGAGGTTTGGAGCCCACAGTGGTGAGAAGTGCTGCCTGCTGCTCCCACTGGAGCTCCTGCCTGGGCAGCAGCTGTGCACAGAGAGTGGGAATTGCAGGACGGTGTGGAAACCGCTGCTGCTGCTCAGGGAAGAAGCTGGGAAATCTTTTTAAGCCAGATGTGTTCAGCCTCCTGTGACTCCTCCTCCTCCTCCTCCAGGGGACTTGAGAAACTAGTTATCTTTTTTTCACCTATGGCCATCAGCCATAGCCCAGGGCAGAGGCAGCAAATAGAGTGACATTTTTTAAATAGTGATTGGTATTTGAAAAGTCAAAGTAGGTCCTGTTTCCAGAGGAGACGTCTGCTCCTTATATTTCATGTATAGAAATGAAACACAAACTATCATTAAAAAAATGCAGCTTGCGCCAATTTTTATGTACTTGAAAGAAGCTGACTCAAAATAGAGGGAAAAAAACCCTCTTGCTTTTTAACTCCCTGTTTTCATTTTTGCTTGTGAGAGCTATTGAACTCTTTCATGTTTGCTTCTAAAAAAAATAAAATTGTAATGCTGCTCAGAGTACTTTGACAGTGTGTTATCTCTGGCCAATCTCTCTGCGTTGGACTGAACTCCAGGCATCAGAGAGCCTGCCCAGCGTGGGGCTGATTGAACAGCTCCAAGACCAATGGAGTGATTCCCACCATATGTTATGGAAACAGATCAAGCTTGCCATCTACAAATTATTCCTGATACTAGAAACCTTATCTTCTCAAATAATGACCTTAGCACAAGAAAGTTACTGATCTTTTTCTGCTCCTGTGGTTTCACAACAGTGGTAAATAACAGAGATGGATATTCCTTCCAGCAAGGATTTTTTTTGAACTGAAACATGTTTAAGAAACAAACTGTTGAAGTTGAAATTGTTCTTTGTTTTCCAGTTATTTTACGAGAGCAAGTAACACCTTGAGATGGAAGTGCATCCTCTTCTGTACCATCCCCCAGCTCATGCTGGGATGCTAATGCACCTTCTGATGGAAGGTGTTCCTGCCCATGGCAGGGGAGTTGGAACTAGATGACCTTAAGGTCCCTTTCAACTCAAAGCATTCTGATTCTATGATTCTGTAATAATGCATAACTCATCTTCCTTAAGCATCTTCTAAAGTTCTTGCATACGTTCCTGTAGAAGTTTTTACTTTTAATATTTTAGTCTAAACTGTCCTCTAAGGTCTTATATTTTTCCTCCCTCGTTCTGTGTACACCTTTCAAACCGATATTGCAACCTCTGCCACCAGGTTCACCACCACATATCTAAACCCACAGTAATTTTGCTTGTGCAGCTGGATGCTGCTTGCAGAACAGGAGCTCCCCCTTACTGCAATGCAGTTGGAGTGGAAGATGTCTCGCTGGTCTTCAGCCTCTGACAGTGGCTGAGTTGTCACTCTGGGCTTCGTTTGGAGGCAGTGACCTTCTTTTTGCCCTTCTGCTGGATGCTATGCTCTAAAAGTGCCTGTTTCTTTCCATAACTAAGAAGGGAGCCTCTTTCCAGCAGGGAACAATCACTGCTCTGCCACGCACAGGGATCACCCACCACCAAGACAGCTGAGGAAACCTACCTGTGCACCCCAGCTCCACATTTGATGCTGCCTTATCCTCATTTTCACAAGTATCCCACGCTCCCTAACTTCCTCCAAGTTTATCCATCTCCCCTGGCTATTCCCCTGAGGAGGGTGAGGTCATCCAGCATGCAAAACACCAAAGGAGGATGCTGCAATGGAACCTTAATGAGGCTGCCCAAGTTAAGTCTCAGGCAGGAGAAGCAAACTACATATCAGAGCAAAAGCAGCCAGGCTGCCAGCCCACCCTCTCCTGCCATGGCTCTGGAGTAAAGCGGGGTAAGCAGGTCCTCCTCACTTTCCCACCACGAAGACCCGGCTCCCAGGGTAAGGCACCATTCCTTGTCTGGATAAAGCCAGTTAATAAGGTTTGATAATACTTTTTCTACACAACCACTTCTCTTCAAAACGTGCGTGACTTTTATCCAGATTTTTAAACATGAATCAGCCACTTTTCAAACACCAGTGCTGATTTTTTTTGGTACGTTTGCAATCAGCTCTGGTTTGCATTATTTTGTCAATATTACCATCATGATCCCAGCTTCCTTGGTCGTAGTTCTTATTGCTACATGGGCAGTAGCAGGCTAACCTGCTCCCGTCTGGTTTGAGATCAGGAGGACGTCTTGTTCTGGCTAGGATCCATCCAGTTCCCACTGGAGTTATGCAAAGCAAGTTAGACAGTCCCTCAGAAAACAGACTACTCTGGAGTTGGTAAGAGTAGCTGCTGTTACTGCAGCTCCTATCCTGCAAGCGTTTGGCTAGGACCGATCCATATCCCACCCTTGTGGGATTTGACTCTACGTTTTTATTCCTCCAGCAAATCCCAGGTGGTTCTCAGCCCCCTTGTGTTCCTCACCTCACCTTACAAAAAGGGTGGAAACAACAGCAATCCAGGTATTTATGTCCTGAGCAAACATCCTTGCTGTAAGCACGCAGTCATGCTTCTGTTGTTCCCTCATTTCCTCCTGAGGGACACACCACTGCCCGTGGTGGTCTGTGGGCAGTGGCCCAAGTGCTGGGCAGGGTTGGTGGAAAAATTCCTTCAGTGGGGTGAACTCACAGAGCTCCTGGGTGATACAGGCACTGCGCTGGGGAGGATGACAGCTGTGGGGGTCTGGGATTGTTTCTTACACACACATGCACACACACACACCAATCTACCTCTTTTATTCCATAATAATTCAGTCTGAATCAAAATCTCAGCAAGTCCAGACCAGTTCTGTCTCAGATGGCAGCCAGGACTGAGAAAAGCCATGCCGGGCAGTAATATCAGAGCTTTGCTATGAAAGACGAAGGTAAACAGAAGGCAATATGAAAGCACATCAGGTTTCATTACACTGGGCCATTCACTTAAGAGATGGGCTCAATGATCCTTGTGGGTCCCTTCCAACTCAGAATACTCTGTGATGAACAAAATAATAAGGGTTCTAAATGGAGATTGGCTTTTTTCCTAAACTGCCCCTTTTCAGGCACTTCAAAGGCTCTGCCACTAGATGTAGCAAAAGCACTCTTAAAAGTTGCCTCAGATACTCTGCTACGTTTCTCTTTTAAAGGGAGGAAACGGACCAAAACTCAACAAGTAATATAAGGATGACCTTAAATCAGGAGCAAAAATGTCCAGAAGAAATCGCACTCATGGCAAGCGGCAGCATGTAGGGCACAAAAGATCTCTCCATCAGAAAACCCAGATGTGAATGAGATTGGATTATCATGCTCGGAAAACTGTCTGCACGCCAAATTCTGCTCAGCCTTCTTTGGAGTAATCCTAAGTGTTTTATTAAATGTGCAAATGTGAGTTAGCAAACGGGAGTTCAATACCCACAGGGGTTGGTAGCTGACATGCCAGGGCAATCAGGAAGCACAGAGTGTGTTTCTCTTGTATTTCTCTTCTTTGAACTGCACTATGCTTATGAAGCAGGTATTTTTAGACCCCAAAAATGCAAGAACCAAATGTAATAAACCACAAATAAGATAATGTGGTTTGTTTCATTTACTTAGAGGGTTAAACTCTTAGAGCTTTTACAGAGCTGACTGGTGTGGGGAAAAAAACCCTAAATGTAAAAAATATGTTTTCTTCTGTTAAAAAAGATGTTTAGGCATTTGCAGTGTCAAAAATAAGATATCTGGAAAAATAAAGCACCATAAGTTAACAGTACAATTAAGGAGACAGTTACATGAGGCTTTGCAACATCTAAATCCAATATTTCACCAAACAATTTATGATAGAATGAAGATAATTTAAAAATAAAATAAATAAACAAAAAACAACAAACCCAAACCCAACATTTTTGCATAGTTGCCAAAGGAAGATGAGAGCTGAACAGAGCTTAACATGAAATTATGAACAAATCTAGGAATTCAGGCAGCTGTAATTCAAACCACAAGTTGTCTTTACCAGACAGGTCTGGTGCACAGTGGGTAGGTTTCCTCCAGTCCCATGGGGGCATGCACATCTGAGCTGGTCACCCAAAGGCGCTTTCACAGGCACACGGGTGGTGGCTGGTTCATCCTGTCCCAGAAAAAATATCCACACTGACCTGACAAATCACAAGCCAAAAGTGGGCATTTCTCCTCACTGAGCCAAGGAAAGAGCCTGGGCTGAGCAGTTCAGCTGCAGGCTGGAAGAAGAAGAAAACAAAAGAAGATGCTCTTTGCTCGTTACTCACGCACGTTGACCTGGCTCTGCCCAAGGCTTGGCCAGTTCACCTTCATTTTTTTCTTACACTAGATTTACCCGAGAGCAAACTCTATCTGGAGCTTAAAAGAACTTGCTCTAATTTATGCACTCTAGTTTGGTGAGATTTTATCTGAAAGCAAATCATCTTAATTAAACACATGACTCTGCACCTTGCTCACCTGGTGCCATGCAGGTCACAGTGAGGGGACAAGCTGCCTCTCTCTCTGCTTGTAAAATGGGTGGTTTTAAAGACAATCACACAAGAAAACCTGAGGATAAAGCATGACTGTTAGCCGTGCAATCTATCCCATGGGGAGAGGGAATCACCTAAACAGGTGACTGACAGCATACATCTCCAACCCATCATGGTTTATTAACAGCTGGTAAAAAGCATGGCAAGAAAGGACTTAGAAGTAAAAGCAAATTTGCCATCTAGATATAATTTTTTCCCTAAACTCAGAAATAGGGGAGTGTCTTGTCTCAGAGCACTGTAAGGTTTGGATCTGCAGGCTGAGAAAGAACAGAGAAAAAAGCAATTTTTTCTCTCCTAGCTCAACTCAAGTGGTGCAGGTCCCTGCAGCATAGGGTGTAAAACGAGGTCCAAACCCAGCTCTGAAGGTCTCCTAGCAGGCAGCTAGCCCGGATTCCATGGGGCTGGCTGTCAGCTACAGTAGCCAAGAAACTATCTTTGGGAAGCATGCAGATTTCGTGTCATGACATAGCCTGAGAGAGCAGATTAACCCAGACTGGACATAATCGTTAGGAAACAGATGGCCACGGTGCAGGAAAGCAGCTCCTGTACTGACAGAACGAGGCACATCCAGCTCGTGCGAGCACCTTGAAGAGAACAGAGGCTACAAGATTTACGAGGAAGGTCAGAACAACCTGCGCCTGGGACATGTCAGCCCCATTACACAGTCTGTCAAGGGGATCAGATGCACAAATGTATAACAGGGATGATTTTCTTTGTGTCATTTTCACAATTGCTCTGATTTCTCACCAGTTTTAAGCTGACCTCCACATAGGAAGCATGTCATGCCTTCCGAGTGTCACAGTGTGAACTGGAAAGAAAGTTCACAAGGTGTTATAAGCTATTTAATTTATTTAATTACTTAGACTAAGCTTATTTAACTCCATATAGTAGAAAGAGCTTCATCTGCAGCATCTACCATGGATTATACTGCTCATCATCTCATGTAATCCTGAAAATTAATCCAAAATTTCCTTGCAGAAGGACAGCCTTTCAGAGAAGACTGATGACAACGCACCCGTACCTGTGAGGGAGAGGGCAGGCATTCAGCCACTGACCTTTCAAGTCTGGAAGTCGGAGAGGGGTCTCAGTGGTTTGAGAAGGGCACCTGGACTGGGATGTCTCGGGTGCAGGCACAGGATGCACCCTGGCCCCTGAGGGAGAAATGTGATGCAGCACCACAACCCATCCTTGGCAGTGTCTTGTTGTTTATACAGTCAGGGTTTACAAACCTACTGAAAAACCAAACAGTGACTTGTAGAGAAACAGCTCTAATGTCCAGCCACGTTATTGCTTATTCTTCCCATGCCAAATTCCTAATTAAAATTTGGGAATATTCATGTTTTCCTGATTCTTACAAATTAAATTCAATTATGTCTTCAATAGGAGATAAAAGTAACAGCTTTGATGGCAATAAGAACTGCGTAAATACAAAAGCAAAAACTGCCATTATATATGTCTAGAAGAATTCAGCAGAGCTCCTAGAAGCGCACATATAACGCAAAGTCTGATTTTGTCAGGGTTTTATTTCTATACTATTTACACATCCCAATGCTTGCCACAAATGCAAGACTTTCAAAACCTGTTAATCCATGCAGACAAATAGAAACAAAATGACTTTGTGCGTTATTAGAATGATGCCAACCCCTATGACTTCGACCCTCATTAAGCAAGGAGTCCTTGCAGTAATGTGGAATAGGATATGGATGTTGCTAATAATATACCTCAGACTTAGTTGTCTCTATGAATTGCAAATGGGTGGCATTTTTAGCAAAGAGGTTTAACCAACCAGGGGCAATTTCCACTTATATAACTACCACTATCTCTGGTTCCTCTTTCCTCCTGCAGCCAGTCAGTGTTCAGGCTAGCAAGGCTGTACGGGATGTTGCAGTGTGCAGATTTACTCCTGACCCAGCTGGCTGGAGCTATTTCATGTTCATGCTGCTCACAAATTCATCTCTGCCACACGTGAAATACCAGGCAGCTTTCATGCTCTCAGTTCTCCTAAAGAATGTGCATGGACTCACTGCTAGTTATTACTCTCATTAAGGTTAATAGCCTATAAAGGTCCTCCACCTTCCATCCTCTCCCTTAATCAACAGTGATACTTGGCCTGTTAAAAATCTGGAGGGAGAAGAGAGAAAGTCAGAAAATAAAATGGCCTCTGGGATAATAAAACAACACCGGTACCATCCTCAGAGTCCAGCAGTGATGCCCAACACACAGAAGTACTGAAGGAACTGAAGTCTCAGATTTAACAATATCGAGCTTGGTTAATTACTTTGCACAAATCCCATATCTACTTCTGTCTCCTCTCTGTGGCTTCCTCCAAGCTATTTTGTTTTTCTGCCCTCTGTCTTCTGTGATTTCCCCCAAATATCCATCTGCTCTTTGTCTTACTCCACTTTGCTGTATTTTCCCCTTTCTCTTTGCCCCTACTCCCCTCCCTCGCTGTAGCCTTTCTCTGCTGCCCCACAGACTGTGCCCAGAGCAGGTCATTGTCTGTCCCAACAGCTCACAGCTCAGACAAACCAGGACTGGAACCATCACTTCCTACACCTCATTAGACTGTCAAACATAGATTCACTAGCCTTGGCTAGTGACCCACACTTTGACCAGAGACCATGACCAACAGGTCATGCAAGGTTGATAAGAGCGGGGTAAAGCCAATTTGCAAAGCAGATTTTCAAAATGTTGGCAATCATGCAAGTTTGGTAACAAATATTTTTGCAAACACGCAAGTCATAATCCTTAGCAGTCATGAAAATATTTGCACTTTCTTGGACTAGCAGAGGCTGGTGTGTGAAATCCTCCAGATGAGAAGTGGCCACAGGCATATCTGACAGCTTCCTCACCAGGCACTACATCTAAAACCTCTGATGCTGCTGGGGAGTGAGCGTAGGTCTGTGATTATGTGGTATTGCAAAATGGGGTGAGGTGAGAAGATGCTGGTTTTGATCCTGCTCAAATTATTTGAGGTGCCAGGAGCAGAAATATTGCATTAACACCATGCTCTGATACTTCCAGCCTGAAGGAAATTATGACCAGAGGCAAGACATTTGCTTGATCACTGCTCTCTCAAGCTATTTCCTCAGACCAACAGTCAGAGCCCACAGGAATGTTATTCTTCAGGACACACAATCTGTTCTGGTTGCTACCAACAATTTGTACCCTGAAGGCTTTTAAGCCCTGCCAATGATACCATTCATTATTATAACCCTGCTCCAGCAGTCCCTCTGCATCCAAGACACTGCCATTAATCTAGGAAACTACTATTGAAAAATATCAGAGCAGTCAAATCAAGAGAAAAATGTCCATTCACCTGGTACACAGGGGATAATGAAGTTTCTCCCCAAGGTTGACCATCACAATAATGTTAGAAGAGCTACATTTTGTTCCGGTAAAATGTCATATGAACAGCTTGATGGAATCCCACAGAACATAAATAACTTCATCTAAATGAAGTACAGGTGAGCAGTTCTTAATATAAAAATGCAGAAAATAAAGAAAGAGGAGGTTTTTTGCTTTTTTTTTTTTCTTTTTAATCTAAAGACAAATGTTCTCCACCGGACTCTCTAGATTAATGGGGGGTGGGGAGGGAGGGTGTTGAGGACGGAAGGACGAAACAGCACCCTTCATTCATGTGTAGGATATATAGCAGCTTTGAATCCTGCTTTGTTCCCTCACACACCTATTTACTTCTCCTTTAAACTGCAAGACCTAAAGGGAAATGCAGGCAGTTCTTTCTATCGTGTTAAGCAATGATGACAAACCATTGTCTGGAGACACTGGTACAATTAATCTAAAAGTTAGTTTTTTAAAACCCTCTGAGACCATCCAGTCTTTCCTGTCCAGATGGAGGGTTTCATCCCCTGCAACAATGATCTAATGTTACGTTTGTCACTATTGACTTTCTGTGCCGATGCAGCAGGGATGTGTGATCTTAAGCTTAGGGGTGACACTTTTATCAGCCAGGAAAATATATGGTGAAATGCTTTATCCATAACAACTTCGTCTTCTTGAGAATAAAGAGGAATGTGCTCACTGCCCCACAGAAAGCATGTTCATCATGAGCTGAAGGGAAGTAGCATGTAGAGGGTGAGGGCTGGCCACAGCCTGCCCTTGAAGGAGGAAAATGGCAATCACACCACACCACTGCACACACTCAGGCTGGGCTGTTCCGTGCAACCGGGGAACTGGTTTCCTCCACCTTACTCCTGCTAAGCTGCATCACTATCTTAAAAACAGAAGAAGCATCTGGGCTCAGGATGAGGGATTATTATAAGAACTTGCCCTCAAAACGGTACCCTCAGAATTCTTGTAAAGTTTCCAAGTCATCTACAAACATCTGAATTGCTTCACTTTACTGCACACGCCTGGGCACTGGCCATGGGATGCCTCAGTGTGCCTGGCGGGCACCAACAGGCATCACCAACGGTCTCTTCCCCCTTCTCTTGGGATAAAAGCAGTCCCCGCTGGAAGTGCATGTTCCCTTTCATTGGCTTTAGGAATTCATTGGTATGACCAGATTAGACTTAGGCAATGGACTTGGACTCTGAGTTGGGTGAGGTGACCTCTCATGCACATATTTGCTCCTCGTAGGTCACTGTTCCTAGCAGTGTGCTTTGCTACAGCCTTGCTGTCCTGCCTTGGTGGCCACAGGAGCGGGTCAGGCTGGGCAACTTAGTTCCCAGGTTCTGTAGGAAACCATTTCCTGTTGTGCTTGCTCTTGTAAGCTCCCCATAAAATATGACTGCTGGAGATTTCTCCAGTGGTGTAAATCAGAACTGGGTATTCCACCAAATTCAGGCTATGATGGTCATGTACTTCCTTAGATTAATCTCACTTTTACTTAGCTGTATGCAACATACATCTCTCTATCTCAGATAGGCTCACAAAGCTCCCTGTGTACAGAGCAATGAAAAGAAAGTGTGAAATCTTGTTTTTATGGGATTGATTTTCCCTCAAGCCAGACATTTGAGGGTGATCAGGCAAGCTGTCTACTTCTCCCTGCTGACTACAAAGGAAGCCTAAAGCTGTACTGAGGATATCTGCATTTGGCAGGGTATAAACTACATAATATGCATATGCAAAGTGTGTGTTATACTGAAGAAACTCATAATGATTTTCCTGAGTGAATGGTTCTTGATAAAATACATGAAAGCAGAAGTTGTGTCAAATCTAACCTTAAATTCTAGGCATTTGGCTCATTTTCCTTTAAAATGCATTTCTTAGTATATTCATGGAAAAATAATGGCAGAGCAAGCAATTTTAGCAAGCGATCACAGATTAGCATCTGTGACTAATTGCAAACAATCACAACATGAAATTATATTTTCATGTCTTTAGTTGGAGAATTAGTCCCTTGATTATTGCTGGTATGCTACTGTACTGCCTGATTTAACAGACAGAAGCTACTGTTTTCTTTCGAGGTCATTATAACATATAGTCCTGTTCTGATCCCACATCCTGCAAGGCAAGATTTTTTTTTTGCAGCCTATTACAAGTTCAGAAGGTTGAAGGTTGCATTTGATGATCTCGTAGGTCTCTTCTAACCTTAATAATTTAATAATACTAAATTAAAACTGGCTTAAGAAAGCTCTCTCGCCTGACCAAGGAAAGTGGAAAATCTTGAACCTACCTTCTGTGAAAAAGGCATTAGTCACAACTGCTGAAGATTACAGATAGTGTAATAGTGGCATGCCATACCTGGGAAATATTTAATTGTCTATTTGTCCCATCCGATAATTCACCTGAAGAGATGCAGAACAGGCTTTCACCTCAGCTCCAGCTGGAGATGCTCTATCTCAACACCATCTCAGCAGCAACTTTCACTGAGATTTATTTCCTAAACTAGGGGAGAGAGTGCTGGGCATCACTGTGCTGTTTCTAAGATGAGAGATTAGAAATGTTTCCAGTCTGCCAGGTCTTGGCACTCCCTGCATTATAATCTGGCCCCTACCTGAGGAATTCAATCCACCACCCCTACCACAGTTTCCATAGAAAGGATGGGGGCACAGAGGCAGGCCAGAGTTGTGGAGCACTTTTTTACCCGAGGAACAGCCAGAGGATTTGAGTAAGAGGGCATTCTCAGTCCTGTTCTATCTCATGCCACAGACATCTCACGCCACAGATCCTTTGCATGTGGCTAAGAACTGTGATGAGACTGGGTGACATCAGCTGAGGAGGAGAATCCATCCATGTCCTGGAGAAGAATAAGTCAAGTCATGTCCTGCAAACAGGAGCCCAACAGGACTGTGCAGAGCCAGAGACCTTTCAGTGACACACCAGATGAAGCATCTTTGCCTCTTGCACTGCTAAAGCAATGTCAAAAACAATGCTCAGGAGATGTGTCTTCTTCTGCAGCCAGGTGCATCAGCATCTCTGAAGGATGTGAAGTGAAGAACAAACACAGAGATCATGACTTCTAAGAGAAAAGCCCAGCAAGACTTTTCAGGCATATATCCCTCCTCAGCACACCAAAACATGACCTTTTTCTTTGTTTGGCTGGCATTTTCCCACCCTTTTTTTCGTTTAAATTGCTCTTCTTTACAGGATGCATGTCCTCAGTCAATTATGCCACATGTCTGCTGCTGAATGCATTAGGATGCTCACTGTGTTTCCTCATGCCTCCAGCAAGGATAAAGAGCTAAAAAAGTGATATATTCCACTCAGCCTCTGACATGCATGGACAGTAGATGTTCCATAGCAACAGGGTATAAGCTATTTTCAGATTATAAATCAGATGTCCGTAGTCTACTATTAAAACCCCCTCTGTTATTAATTTATTACGTGCTATTAGTGCACAGTGTGACATTTTCATTACTAAGTGCCACTAGTAGGTAAGCACTTGTACTAATTATCTGCGTTATCATTGTAATCTGTGCAGGCTTTGCAGGTGCATCGGACTTTTCAGCTCTTCCCCACATAGCAGAACCCAAAAAAGCCAGTTGTCCCTTGGATATCTGTTCTGTCACCTACAGCTTCCCAGACTGATAAACCCAGCTCTCCCTCAGTGCATCTACCCCTCATACCATCACAACATCCTCAGTTCCACACAAAGGTTAACAGCCCAAAGCACATGCAGAAGAACTGAGAGGAGCAGAATATTCCTGACACAACCCTAGACCTGAAGGACATTGAGGGGAAGCTTAACATTCCTTTACTGATGACAGAGCCCTCATACAAGAAACCAGGGACATCTGCTCTTCTGCAGACTACTGAATCCACCATCCTTTTCATCGTCTGGGGCTCAGCAGATGTAACAACACTGTGAAAGAGCTCCTGCTATATCAGCTCAATCTTAGCTAACAGATTAATTGCTTGCTTGTATGTCAAGGCTAAAGAGAAGCAGCTGAAACAAGGCTTTGTGCAACTCGTTGCTACATCCATATTTACTTTAAGAAATGCAAAAGGCTATGGACATAGCACTGCAAAGGAAAGGAAACACCACATCCAACAGTGGCCCTGGGCACAAGGCAGTGCATAAACACTCTCAAAAGGTCAGGAGCCATTGGCAATATTTGCAGGGGCTCAGATTCAAAATCCGAAGATTTCAGGAGCTGCTGGGGTTTTTTGGGTTTTTTTTAACCAGTCATTTCTTTAGAGATTTTCAGGAGAAGTCAGCAATCTGCCTTAGGCAGTGCACAGTATCTTGTGTTTCAGAAGCAGCCTGGAGCCAGTGCCCCATAGCTCTGCACTTCACACTGCCAGTAGACCTGGGGACACGTAATAGTGCTGAAAGGGAGCTGCTTTCAGCACCCCAGCAAGGGGGTCCAGAGCACCTGAGCCACATCCACCCGTTTCACAACCTCCTTCTCTGATGACACACATCCAGTGCAGCATCTGGTTTAGCCTTCTGTTTATTCTGTAGGTGCTCTTTCCTGGCAATTACTCCTCCTTTCCATGCATCTCTGCAGAAAACTTTCTGCTCCTGCTGGGGCACCTCATGGGTGTCCTGGGGGAAAGCAAAATGCTTCTAATGAACTTGATGCATAATTTCCTATCAGATTTATCCAGGAGCGGATCAGCCAATGTTTTAAAATGAGAGAGGAAATTCAGACTCCGATCTGGAGATAATAGAGGCAAACCTGGAGCACACATCAGCACTGAGAGTTGGAAGGTCTCAGTGGTATCTGGGTCCATAGAGCAAACATTTTCATCACAAAATTAGCTCGTTACCTTTTTTTAATCTGTCAATGCTCTGATTTGTCAGGTGACCCTGGGCAAGGCAGTGCACTAGAATTACTGCTAGAATGGAAATGATACTGCTCCCCCTTTGCTGCCCCTTTTAGACCGTGAGCCCTGTGGGTATGGTGAGGTGCCACAGCAGCTGCCACAGGGATATTCCTCATCTCAAATTGCTCCTTTAAGCATTCATGGGGCACAGTTTTCACAGAATCAGTGTTTACCAACTAGATCCACAAGCAGTTCATTTTCCGTGCATTAGTGTCACTGCAAGACAGTGATTTACAGCCTCAGCGAGGAGGTGCTTTCTCTGGGGGAGAAGCTCGTTTAGCCCTCCCCCAAGCTCTGCCAGATGCCTCTTGTTGGCATGGGGAAGAGAGTGGTGGTCTGCAGCATCCTGACACCTGGGGCTTGTGCAGCGCCTGGCTGTGCTCTGCTGCAGCACAGGGAGCGCCAGCCCAGGGCATCCTGAGAGCTCAGCCTCCTGCACGTGAGCTGAATCTAAGCCAGATACAGAGGAGCTCTGAAACACTGCCTGCTTTTAGAAGGATCATTTCAAGACAAGGGTCTCACCACTCTTGTGCACAGCACAAGCTGGGTGACATTACTGATACCTTCAACACACGGCACACTCATTCTGACCACTGCTTGTGTCACAAGACTGATGGTCCTTGATCTGAGGAATATTCAAGTGATATATCCTTCATCGTGCTTTCCTGGGTGGATTCAGTTTTTTGAGAGTGCGGAGATCAAGGCAAGAGCTGGCACAGCGCCCTCACTTTCCCAGTAAATCCCTGTGGTCTTGCTGATGAGGAAGCAGACATGCTTGACTTTATTATTTCCATACAGTGTCTATGTATAGTTTAGATTATTGGTATTTGGTTGCTTTTCCTTTTGAGGTGTGTTGGTGCTGTGGCTGCAAGGTGCCTTCTCTTCTGAGAGGGAGTGAGAGGAGCAGGCTGGGTTTGGAAGGTATGAACTGTGAAAGTGTCCTCAGGTGGCAGATTCCCCTGCCGTAACCTTCATTTTCCTTTTTTGCACATACAGGGGCTGAACACTACTTTTGTGGGTGCAGGGTAGGGGATACATCAGCATCTCACTTCTTTTCCTATCAAACAGAGGAAAGAGACACCTTTTCTAAAGTGAAGAGTATGGAAATGTTCTTAGTCCTCCCCTGAAAGGACCTAGGACAAGACATGAATCCAAGACCTACTGAGAAACAATCTCCATCTGTTTTATCAAATTTCATGACTCATTCTTATAAGCCAATAGTGAAATAATGCCTTTTTGTTTTCACGAGGCAGATTCTAAAGATACCCAAAGCCAAGCCTGAAAATATCAGCAACCTAGAATACGAAAAGGGGACAATTGGCAGCCCTGCATATAGCTAGCTGGTAACACATCCAAGATGTTTGCCTTCTAATAATAGAAAGCTGTAAGAGGCATATGGAGAAATTGAGCTCTAAGATTTTTATTTCCTGTGTATAAATACACTGAAGTCACAGATGTCTCTGCAGTTTCAATCTGCCAAGACCAAATGCAAGGAACAGACCCCAAAAACACCAAGAAATGTGGAATTGCAAGCTCCACATTGAAGAGTTTGCCCCCCTTCTGATAGATGGGTGTTTAAAAAGCTCTACCAACCAACCTGAAATAAACAAATTGATCTATAAAAAAGCCACATTTTCTTTACATTCTCTTTTCTCATTAAACCAGGGTGTTGGTGCCTGCACTACTAAGGGAAGCCATGTCTTGCAGAAGCACATCTGATCACCTCCCAGAGTCATGAGAACGCTGTCAGCTCTACTAGAAGCCTCTAAAAAAGGTAGGAAATATTGTGAAAACAGCTGTTGTGCATGTAAACTCTGGTTTGTACGTGTGCCCGGTGACACTTAGATTAGATCTTTGCCATGTTAACAGAAGCTTTGCATTCTAAAGAATGAAAATGTAATTTTCTTGCATATCTCGTAAACAGAAATTGTTAAAATTCATGGCATTTACAGTCTCCAGCACTGCAAGTGACACTTTTACACATCAGATCAGCTGGTAACCTGTGAGTCTTATGAGATAATGCCTATGATTGATACTCATAAAATCTGCAAGGGGAGTCTGTAGGTCCCAGGAGAGCCATAGACTGTCTATAGCTTTTACAAGTTCTACTGTAGCAGGAGACCCAATTTGCAGTTGCCAGGAGAGAAATATTTATGGGTCATGAACCTTCAGGCTGTGCCAGGAGAGCCTTCAGCTATTGTCAGGAGCATATATAAACTCAGCTTTTATGTTACTCAGTTGTCCAGACATGGAGAAATTGGATTCATGCCAGTACTGCCAATATCTGCTGAACTGCTTGTAATTTTTTTTGTCATTTCTTTATGATGTATCAGGCAGAGTATGACAGATTTATTATTAAAGTCATATGAGAAGCAAAATGCTTTTGCTCACTTTTCCTAGGGACATCAAAGTCTTGTAAAATCTAGGAAAGCTCCATGAACAAGTGAGAAAATCAACAAACCAGGAAAGTGAAAGGTGGTCAGGCTAAGTGAAAAGGTATTTCTTACCAAGCTAATTTCTTTTTTAACTTCTTTGAAATTTGTACTTGTAGAATGAAGGGAAGGTGGGCTCTCTCTTTTCTCCTAAGTATTTAGGACTGCATCCTTCCCATTGCTGGGAAGGTAAGGTGACACCCAATATTCATTAGTTCACTATTCACTGGTTCCTCGCAATAAACAAAGAAACAAAAAAACTTTGATATTCCCCATAATTTCAAGAACACAAATTAGATAATTAAAAAGTACTTTCTAAAATAAGTCAGAAAAACAGGCTTCCTACATAAGATTTTTAAAACACCTTGTTCCTCCTGTAAATCTTTCAGTAATTTATGAAGCCTTTTGAGATCATTTGTATTATATTGCAATAAAAATGGAAGCTATTATGACAGCAGGTGTCATTTGGTGCAAAGGAACATGTATAATCAGCCATGAAACGCCTTCCTACTGGAAGAAGTCAGTCCACAATTAAAGAGCAGGGCTAATGTCATCCCTGAGTGTATTTATAAGGCAGCAACCACCATGACAAGTAATGGCATAAATCAAATCAGTTTCCAGGGGTCCTTGAACAGATCTCCTTCATATTGTAAGAATATATTTATTAATGACTGAATCATACAGCAGCAAAGTAGCTGTCAGAAAAGCTTGGCTTTTTTTCCCAGCGATATCTATTTCTCTAATAAAAGATATTGCCTCCTGCTCCAAACTTCTGCATTTTGAAACCATTCCTGGAACCCGTACTACTTTTTTAGTAGAGAGCAGCAAACATAATGCAAACCTTCTACCAGTTTTTTTTTGTGGGACTTTTTTGCTGTTTTTCTCAGGCACTGTAATTTGGCATTCAGCATCTGCTGTGTCTGCTAAAACGCCAGGATAAAAATCAAGTCTGCCTTGTCCAGAGCTCCAGCCTGACATGTATAAAACATTATTTTCCCTCCAGCACCAACCTCTGCAGATCATTCCTTACCCCAGTGCTTGCCTGGGTCTTCTGCAAAGCCATGTTAGTCTTGCAAAAAGATGAGGATCCTGACACTGCTGCATGAGGGATTGGAGCCTGAATGCAATTAAGTGCCAATGCCACAATGTCCCTGTGCTTCAGCTGTTTCCACCGACAGAAAATACAGAAAATACTAAAAAAACCATGAAAAAGCAGTGCAACCTTATGGGGAAGGTGCTATCATCGAGCAAATACCAAGGAGACACAAGTTACTCCCTTCAGTGTGCACAGGCAGGGGAATTCTGCTGCCTCTTTGGTCTGCAGGTAGTCTGTGGGTTACATGGCAACATCAGCATAGTGAGGTGGAGAGGGGAGCAAGGGGCTCCCAGCACTTTTCCTTTCCTCGTCTTGCTGCTGACGAGGAGCCCTCCTGTGTTCTCCATCACAGAATCACAGAATAAGCTGAGTTGGAAGGGACCCATAAGGAAGGGGGGCAGGTCATGGGAGAGGTGATAGAGAAACAGCACTAATGTGAAATCTGGGTTTCCTGAAGGAGTTAAATATACTTTTTTCTATGCCTTTGGTGATCCATGCATAGCACATTTTCAATTCTATCCAATCCGCCAACAGAATTAACATGATGGAATGTGAAACTCCTGTTATTATTTATTTATTTATTTATTTTAAAGAGGGTTTATGCCAAACAGCAGAAGCCCCCTATCCTTGTCCTAGAAAGTGTTTTAAGAGTCATCTTCTCTTCCTGCCCTCATCTGCCTTATGCCTCCGTGATGGGGCTTTCCCACATGCTCCCTCTCCTTGCCCTCAGCAGCTCAGGGAGGAGATGGTCTGGCTGCTTCCCTCCCTTTCCAGGAGCTGCTTTTCACAATGTCCATTGCAGCTCTCTCTGAGTAGACTTCTTGTGCAGGAAGAGATGTCCCCTTGCAAGTGTCAGCACTGAGTCTTATTTGCACTGAATCCACCTGAAAAATCCCTCACGCTTCGTCCGACAAGAACAGGGTTGCTTTAAGCGTTTCAGAAGACCCTCTCTTTGTAGCCATAATGTTATAAGCAAGCATGAGAGTGGGGACTGTTTCAATCCAGCTTGTTGGGACTGTTCAATCCAGCTGCTGCCGACGGGGCTGACTCCACACACACAAACCCTCCTGGTTGTGCCTCTCCATCCTGCAGCAGTGTGGGACAGCACAGAGGGGGACAGCATAGCATATGAACCGTGGGGACAGCATCCAGACAGCCTAAAATAGTGTTAAAAACTGGCAATCCTGAAAAGCAACCCACCCCTCTCTCCTGCCAAGGTCCTTTTAAATATATATGTATAGATAGAGTTGTATATGTGTGTAATTTTTTGTGGCAGGAAAATAAAGTGTTTTCGAATTCTACACCCTCTCCTGTGGAAGTGATTTCTTCTGCCTTCTCTTTTTCAGTACTAGTAGAAAGAAAATACAGCCCACCTCATGAGCAAGAGCTGAACAAGGCAGGTCTTCTTTGCTTCAGACCTGCCACTCACATATAATTCAAGCTGCAAGTTTCCAAACCAGGAATATAAAAATGCTGTTTCCACCCACCACATCAACCTGCTGTGCAGAAAATCACACGCAAAAAATTCACTTTAGATCTGTTAAGTGTATGGCCAACACCCAAGCTGCAAAAATAATCTGATTTTCCCTTATTCCAGGCTGCCCCAACAGAAAACAAACAAACAAACGTGAGTTTGTATCAGTAATCATGAGTATTGGCAGAGACAAAAGCCAAAGGTGGAGCAGAAGTGAGAAGTCTCTTGCCTGTAGGCAGGGACAGGCAACACAGTGGGCAGGAGCCAAGGAAATCCCTGGCGGAGAACTGGGAGATGTGATCTTATAGCAGAGCCAACTTGGCATTGAAAACTAATATGCACTGAGTGAGTGCCTCAGAAACAACCAAGAAAGATGGAGAAGGGCCCAGGACTGAGGATGTGCCAAGGAGTGCTTTGCAGAGTGCCATTAGTCTGGGATGAAAGTGTCAGGGACCAGAGGAATGGAGGTGGCAGAGGGCTCTGCAGCCCTGGGAGGAGGTGGCTGCAGTTGCATGCCACACCAGGATATTATAAACCATTTATCACATGGAGATCTCTATATAGTGACCCCACAAGGCTTATTATTGAGGCAGACGCTAGACCAATGTCAGAAGGAGACGCTGAGAAGTTCAGCCTCTGAAGTATTCCCTGAGAAGGTATAAATCCATAGTATATGTGAAACCACCATGACATTAAAAGGAAATCCAAATGTTGTTACACAGAGATCCCCATAAATAATCCCAAATTAGAACCTTGGTGTGAAGTTGAAGGTCAGGTGCTTCTCAGATGGGGCTGGTGAACACAGCTTAGGTGACAGCAGTGAGTGCTGGTGGGCTTTGTGCTTCAGCTTGCTGCCACAGGTTGCGGGGTAGCTGCTGGGTGAACACGGCCACTGGCTTCTCCCATGACTAGTACAAGTAATGTGACCAAAAAATGGGCTTTCTAGAGTCACATCTCATCACATGCCAAGAAAACCACGTGCAGTTAAAAAGACAGTACTAGAAACTGCCTTAATGGAAAATCACGTATTTATCAGTGATTTAAATTAGATCATCTGTGCAGGTACCTCTTGGTACTTACCGTAAAGTATATTTTTTTCAGTAATGTGACAGATAAAATTGGAAAGCACAGGAACTGTCAATTCACTCTGCTCCTTTATCCCCAGCTAGGCTTTTCTGGGCTATTGCTCAACAGCATAGAAACGAATGCAGTAAATCTGTTTAACTTGACAGGTGATGTATAAATGAAAAAGTGCCACCCCCTCCAAACGCACACATGACAATTTTCTAAACTGTGGAATAATTTAGGTTGATGGAGCTTGTGAAAGTCCTCTGATCCACCTCCTACTCGAGCATGGACTCAAATACTTCATCAGTTTTCCAACTTTCCATCCTAAGAGGAGGGAGAACTCTCTCATACTTATAACCCAAAACCTAGAAGTGTGAGGTTTAAAATGTGTGTCAGTCTTCAACATTTCCTCTGTTGTCTGACTTAGGCAAAGCCAATGGTTCCTAGTGCTCAGGCACTCCCAGAAAATTTACAGGGAGGATGTTTCCTAAACTATTCAGAAAAGGGGCTGAAATTTCCCAGTCATCTTCGGTGTAGTACATAGTGAAGGATAATAAAATGGAAGATGCAAATTGATGCAGATAAGCAGAAAGTAATGCCCATGGGGAAAAAAGTGCTTCTGTTGCAGACAGAGTGAACAACTCTGAACTAGCTGTTCAGGAAAGATGCTGGAGCGAGATAGTTTGTGAAAATGACAGCTCAGTGGTCAGGAGAGGTCAAATGGGAGGTTAGAAATGTAGCTGGGAAAGGCACAGCAAGGGATACTGTGCTGGCTGTCAGCATACCATGCATGGTACAGCTCTCTTCATTTCAGAAATGAAGGGGAACTGAGAAACAGACAAAATCGAGGGAGAAGGATGGCCAAAGGCTTCTGTGCAAAGAGAGACTGAGCAGACCAGGACCCTTCAGTCTGGAGAAGACATTGCTGAGAAAGCAGATGAGAGAGCTCCTCAAAACCACAAAAGGTGTGGGGTCTTCGATAAGAAATTATGTTCACTGCCTCACTGATACAGAAATTACAAAACACCAAGTAAATTTACCAGGCTGTGGATTCAAAACAATGGGGAGAGGTTCCTTCATGCAATGTGTGACCAGCTGTGCAGCTACTTGCTGCAGGACACTGCAGGCAGTGAGATTTTTCATAGCTCCAAAGAAGACCAAAGCCAAAGAGATATTTTTTCAAGGATTAGTAAGTACAAAGGCATCACTCCCGGCTCAAGAAGTCAACACAGGTCTGTCTTCCTGCTGTCCACATCACCACACCTGTGGTTCGGCCCGTGAATGCTACAATTACATGGTCCTGGCTGTGTCTCAGAGCTGTAGGTTCCAAAGGAGAGAAGAGATGTCTGAGAAGATGACTTGCGGGGCCCAGCATCTGGTTCTACACTATCAGCCCTCTGACAGATAAGCAAAGCTTCAGGCTGGCACAAAACCAGTGGGTGCAAATTAACCCATTCCAGACTTCTGAAGAAGCAGAATGCTTGCAGAGCACCTGACACCATGATGACCTGTTTTTAGTCTGAGCTAGGATCACTCAAGCAGGATTTACTGTATCCTCGAACGACAGACTCAGCTGTTCTGGTTAAATCAGATCTGTGAAGTCACTTGGTTGAACAAAACACATGTAAAGTCAAGATTTCTTTCTGTCAAAAGAAACAAACAGTTTTCTTAAAAATGCATTATTTCATGGACCTTTCCAAGGCACAGAAGCAAAAAACAAGGCAAACAGCCCACCCTGGAGAGATGAAATTCCTCCAGGTGCAGGAGGCCCCTAACTGCCCTGCTGTCAAGGGATCTGTGATGAGGAACAGCCCCCTCCTTGTGTTACAACTCCTTACTCTTTTATGGTCTGCAGTGCTGTATTTTCCACACTGCTTTCTAGATCCTCAGTGCCCAAGAACACATCTGCCAGTTTTGTCACTCAAAACCAGAGCTGGAAAAAAAGCAAAAAATCTCTTTTATTGAACGGCCTACCATGGCTTTGATTGAGAAATATAACACCCCGAGATGAGTTATTAGCTCAATTGTCACCCATGAAATGTGTGTTCTTGGTGACAGACTGAGCATGCATTTGAGTGTGCATAGCACATTTGCACAGCTCTCTCAGCACCTGGAGCCTGATTTTTTTGCAGGTCCTCCAGCTTGCCCTCCACATGTGGTACACATACCCCCCAGCTTCCTTATCCCTACAGCCTGCAGAACACCAGAAAACCCACTCCGACACAGTCTAAATTTACATCTTTGTGGTTTGGTTCTCTTAATTATGTAATGGATGGGTTTGAGAGCACTGGTGCCGTGAATACGAAGCAAACCTTTGAGGCAGCCCCCACAGTTCGTGGCAAAGCTGCTGGAACACCATGTCAATCACTCCAGCTCTGAGCACAGAAGGCTGCAGCGGCACTGTTAGATTTCGAATAAAGATCATTCATGGGGGGAACTGGGTAATTTCTCTGCATGGCGCTGTCTATTTCAGATGCCTGGAAAAGAAAATGGAAATAAATATCGTTCATTATGTTTAACTCATCTGATTTTTAAAAGAAGAAATTTGCTTTAAAATGGCTTTAAAGCTCTCCCCTCTGGAGCTCTGGGTATTTTAGTCACCTGAGGGAAGGGTGCACCATTTGCTTTCCTGCCCTCAATTTCAATTCCTAAATGGTGAAATGCAATTAAAAATGCCTCCGTGTGAAGACAGTTCCATAGCTGTGAACATCTCTGTGTCACGCACGGGTTCAGCACAGAGGAGCACAGACCATCTTGCCTCACCCAGGCAGGCTCTGTAAAAGTTCTCTGCTGAGCCAAGATAATGCCTTATCTGCAAAGGCTGGATTTCCCCCTAAGAATCTGGCTCCTGGCATAACATTAGGTGTTCAGGGTTTTTTGGAAAGGTTTGGTTTACTATATATGGTGCATTTGTAATGACCTCCCCTGGGAATTGTGTCTGATTTCAGATATATATTTCAAATATCTGGCTGTGCAATAATTTTTCAATAATGTAATTAATTGCACCTTCCATGGCAGGGAACCTAAGCAGCTATTAAAAACTTTAATTTATATTAAATCAGTAAAGTTAATTGCCTGTCCATAACAAATGAAAAAGAAATACATACTTTGGAAGATGGCCACAGGTCTCCAATCAATATAAATTGAATGTGCTTCTGCATATCTCAGAGTAAAATTGTATTTCAGCACTTTATTGAGTATTCTAGGAATTCCTTGACAACATACTGCTAGGAAATCAGTTTACTCACATATTCCTACAGAAGGCATGGGAAGGCCAAGTTCAATGGAGTCAAAAGGGTGCACATCGCCAACCCATGGCAAAGCGACTATTTACTTCTTGGGTTTATAAAAAATAATATAATACGGAAAAATAAACATCAAATGTATTACATATTTCATTAGTAGGTAAGAATTACTATTATAAACTTTGTAACCCAGCTATGTGCAGAGAAAAATGCATACTGGTTTTTATTTCTCTACCATACCTCACAGCACTGAGACTTTTTGCAGGAATAAGAACAAAACCCCACTCAGCTGAATATGAACTGGAAGATCAGGCCAAATTTAAGTGTTAGAAGGTAGTGAATCTCCTGTCACTTTCACTTTCACTCACGAAAAACTGTTATCTCTGATTTTGGGTGGTTGCAGGAGAACAGCCATACACTCAGGAAATGAACTTGTCAAAACCTTTTTTGGCTTAAAAGTATCATGAGTCTTGGCTTTTGACCAGATTTTTACTACCCATTGGGTTTAGCTGAACTGAAAATGTTCTTAGAAAAGACCATCTGAATCTCTGCAATCACGGGCTCAAGCAAAGCCAGAACATTCAGAGGGAGGCTGAAATAAGATGAGAGAGCAGAGGACTTTGATTTGGGTTAAAATGCATTTAACTCAAATATTTTTCACATTGGAGAAAAAAAATTAATTGTATTATAATATATCTTCACTATTTGGGAAGGTGCACACACTGAGGTAGTACAAAACTGCATCACAGAACTTTTGTGACAGTGGAACAGCACACATGGACACCATGAGGAAGGTGACCTGGGCTTGTACCAGTGTTTTTGGTGGAATTTGGCTTCTCTATGTCACTTGGATGCTCAAGCTCTGAAAGTCTGCTTGATGCTACATATTAAATTCTGCCCTTAAATGAGCCCACACAAAATAGAGCAGCCAAAGACCAGGAAATATTCTGGAACTTGAAACCTACCTTCCATCTCTGGGGAAATGTTTTGCCTGCCCTTTGTTTCAGTGCCTCCTCTGTGGAATACAAATCCTGTTTCTTCACCCAGCTAGTGAGTAAGCCCCAGATATATGCATCCCATCTAATAGGACACGGCACATCTGTGCAAGTGTCCACCTCCTCTCAGGATGAAGCACTGTAAGAATTAAGTCCACTGAAGGTCATGCTAATATGTAATTGAGTCATGGAGATAGATGAATCACACAAGCTGCTTGCACGAAATGATCACTTTTCATCATGTGATTTAATAAAGGGGAGCTTGGTTGTAACAGAGGGGAAAAGTTATTCCTGATTCTGAATTATGTTACCCAAGTCCAGCCTATTGAAATTGCATGGATGAAACCAGAAGGGGGAAAGATTATCCAGCTGAAACCAAGTGTCTCCATTATGCAATTAACAATCTCTGATTATATCACGGGTGTCCATAATTAATTTGAATCCACCAAGCTAGACCATTTCAATATTTCTAATTTTATCATTTGGCAATTAATCTACTTTTGGTGATATAGTGCTTACTGTAAAAAGAAACTACTGCCTGCTCTCAAGCCCTGATAGACGGAGAAGGACCTCAAAAATAGATGAGAAAAGGTGCACTGTATATGTATTTTTCAGCAGCTGAGAACACTGCGAGGAAGAGCAGGTGTGCAGCACAGGTAAATCTTCCCAGTCACCTGAAATGTCTGGTTATTCATTTATAATAATGTCATTTATAATCAACGACACTCATAATCTCAGGAAGGTTTTGCATTTCATGAATGGTTACTTAGGTTCTGTTTCACACAGTACCTATCACAGGGCTCCATTTATGGGTTTCTAAAGAAGAAATATTATGACAATAGAAATAATAGTAATTGTTATTAGCGGCAGAAGGAAGGGATGACACTGAGAGATTGGATAGCAGTGAGGCAAAAATGAGTTTGTCCACTACAACAGTCTCTCAGACACAAGACTGTCCCTAAAAGATTGTTGCACCATCCCTCCAGAATAAGTGGATATAAGCCCATTCACCTTACTTAGCGCTATGCCCACTGCAGTAGTTTCTCCTGAGCTTGCCAAAGATCAGTGTTGTGGTCGCTGAGTGCACAGATGGTGTCAGTACTTGACAAAGATGGTTTGCTTATTGCCCGTTCAGCATCGTGTGGAGAAGATGGGAAAGATGCCGTCTAGCCAAGCCTGGGCAATACCCACTCCACCCCAGCTCACAATCCCAGCTCAGCCACACCTGACCCACACATCCCTGACAGACATGTAGAGCTCAGTCCCAGCACTGGGAACTGTGCACAGGAAGAAAACCTCTCAGTGACTGGCCTGTAACTGGAATTCAGGCACAGGAAGGTTTTCAGCTCACCATTGTTCAACAATTACCTCAGGGACTTGGCTCAGAGAACTAAAGGGTGGGCTTTAAAGGACTGTTTTTCTTCATGCCAGAAGCAATCCCCCACATACGGTTTTCATGTAACCATCCTGTTTTGGAGGCTGAAAGAATTTATGGGGATGATTTCCAAGCTGACCTAAGTTCCAGAGGACCATCTTCAACCTGTTTAATTTTGGAGCATAGATGAAGCCCAAATGTCCTGCTGCATTCTCACTTCCAAGAACCATGGCCAAGCAAAGGAAAAAAGCAAAGCCTCTCTTTTTCAGTTCAACAGTTCTTTTATTATAATGTATTTTAAATATACCTTTGAGCCAGCAGGTTTTCTAAGACTGTCACCTTTTTCCTTTTTCCTTTTGCTTTTAGGTCTCGGATTCCTTTTCTGTAGAAGCTATTAGCTTTGCACTGAGAAATATAAGGGGGAATGTTTCAATTGACAGCAAGATGCAGCACTAGGTGCAATGTTATATTCTGAGTAAATGATACCATTCAAAGGGCACAGCAGAGCATGAATAGCATTGATTTCCAGAAGAGCTATTTCAGTACTTAGCAAAGTTTGATAAGACTGCTCTCCTTTTCTGCCTGAGTTGTTAAGAGGCTGTGTCCCACACCAGCAGGCAGCAATATGGTCTGAGCTAAATGTAACTCATCACCTCCTATGGGGTTGTCAGCATTAAATTATGCCTGAGCTCACCATCCCAGCCTCACGGAACACTCAAGAGTATCCCACAGTACCACTGTGTGCTAAGGTAGGAGAGCCCAAACCGCACTTTGCACTCTAGGAGGGCTCACAAAGCAGGTTTTTATCGTCAAAGCACTCTGCGACATACTCCAAGGGTATCTGAAATCACCTGGCATCCAAGGATGAAGGCCTGACTGGTGGCTGAGAGCTCCCAAGGGTGAAGCTGAGCAGGAGGAGACCCTTTGGAGCCAGTCCAAGCCACAGGGATGCTCTTTAAAAACTTCAAAACCAAGAGCAGCAGCATCACTTCAGAGAACAGTTTACCTAATGGGTTTCATCTACCTCAAGACAAGGTGAGTTGTGACTGGAGAGTGCTGTCTTCTTTGCTTTAAGCAGGGTCTGGAGAACCAGCTCAAGTGCAAAAAAAGTACATCCACCGGTCTGAATATGCAAATCCATCTCCAAGCCATGAGTTGCACTCTGCCCAACCACACAAATAGCTGTAATTAAACCTAAAGTTTTGAAGCCAAAATCCATAAATTTATATAACTTTTCAGAGCAAGTTATATGAAATTGAAGTAAAAAAATATTGCAGATGATTTGAAAAGAGAAAATAACCTATTGTTTGCTCAAGCCTGTTACCGCGTAAGATCTTTTTTTCAAGAAATTTTGAAGCACCATGTAATGTCTTACTTTAGCTAAAATACAATTTTTTAAACCTATTTCTGGTTTTGAAAGTTTTTTGAAAATAACTTTCAGCTACTTTACAAGAACAAGTGTGTCAGTAAGGTGTTGTCTTATTAGAATGCCCTTCAACCACCTGAATAACCCAATATTGGCAGCAGTTCAGACCACACATCTTGGCAGGGAAATAACCTGGCTATATATCCAAAGCTATCACTGAGCACACTTTCTGTAGTGTGCCAGCCTTGAGTACCTTGAAAGTGTACGAGTATTTTAAGAAGGTTAAAATGTTGTTGTCAGTTTGTCAGTTATTTCATTTCACCAGTTACCACAGCTTCAACAAATCCTTAGATGTCACAGGTCTCTTGAAGCTGCTGCCAAATTAGAAAATGGAGAGGGATGGATCAGCAGAGCCATTGAGGGAGTGAGAGTCACCATGTTTGGAGGCTAGAGACTTGTTTACTTCAGTTTTAGCCTTTTTACTGAACATTGAACTGGGAATCTTGATTGCTCCTGAGGAAATAAATAGAAATTGTTGTATTTTTAAAGTTCCAAATTCTTCAAGCAGTGCTGTGGAGAAGTGACATCGTGGGCAGGAGCTGGGCCAGCAGAGAGGATTGTGATGGGATCTTTCCAAAGATAAGTTGGGTGTAAAATCATGGTCCTAATCTTCTTGTTGCTCCTCCAGCTCTCCACCTTATCCGCCCACAGCTCACACTGTGGGAGCTATCAGACCCTGGGCAGGCATTTACAATCACAGCAGTTACCAAAGCAGCTCTCACATCAGGGTCTGGCTCATGCCTCCCAATATTTCCAGTTCATCACCCCTTCTTTCCTACTCTCTCACTGTTTCTCTCAGACATGCAGAAGGTAATTGCTCTAGAGCCGGACCACCCCGCTAGAGAAAACCCTTCCCTTACATATCAGCCCTTCTGCTAATGTTTCACCTACATCTTTACTGTCCTGCTCATTGCCCAGCACTTCCCCTGTACTGCCCCTGGCTGTTCCCCTCCTCCCTGCCTCTCTGATAACTGGGCAGCCAGCAAAAGCTGCATCAGGCCAGTAGAGTTAACGTTGTCTTGTCAAATCTCAAAGCACCTACTTCCAATCCCGGCTGGTTCCTTCAAGGAGAAACAAAACAAAACAAAAAGACCCAGAACACAGAAGCATGAAAATGCCTTTGCAACGTTTGAACGCTGATGTTTAGTTTCTTGACATGATGAATTTACCCAGAAAAGCTGTATTTCAAGCGTACAGGAATCTCTAAGAAAAAGGCACTGCAAGTAGCTGGCAGGCAGCAAGACATTGTGTCAATGACCATTACCCTTCTCGGGTAATATCCTTGTCAAAGACAATAGGACTGCTCTGCACACATAGCATGCAGAAGCAGCCACTGAGCAGGCAAATTCCAACTCATTTCACCAGCCATAAAATAAATCCTGAGTCCATCAGTGCTTGTGTAGAAATGAAAGCTGTTTATGACCAAAGCATAAAAGCCCTTCAAATGCCCACTTCAAAGTCTAAAGCTTTCTTACACTTCTGACACTTCCAATCCCTTTAGCTTTTTGCTATGAGTGCAGTTTTAGCAACAACAGGAACAAGGAAATAACACCACCAAATTGGCTTAGCGCCACGTGTGAATTCTTATTTACAAGCTACCGATAGCAGCATTTTTATCCCTGGCTCAGCTCTAGCTGCAGCAAGCGAGTCTGAAAGCAGCTGCACAGCTCTGGGCTGACAGCAAGCAGGGCACTGCCCCAGCCCCTGCCCCTGCTCCTCTCTCCTGAGTCCCCACACTCCTGAGGTGATCAGGAATTGCCATTGAAGAGCCCCTGTGTCAGTGGAGGATCAGGGACTCACTATGCACCAGTATGACCTACTGCTGCCCAGGCCACTTCTATTTCTGACCTCCTGATTTTCTCATCTCACACAAAAAGGGCTGCTCTTATTCACGTTCCCATTGTTTTTTCCTGCTCCACAGAGCAGCAAAACATTAAGTGGTGCCTGAAAGGAGAGCAGCTGCTAATAAAGACTGAGCATGAGCCCAGCAGTCAAGGTACACATATAGGGAGGAGTCCTGGTTCCCACTCCCCAGAGAATATTGTTGTATCAAGAACAGGGGCAGGAGCTCTGGACTCATCTTTGCCCCAATCTTACTCATATCTCCAGGGCCTCTTTATCTATTGCATTTATACACAGCTGGTTATAAATATCGCCATATGAAATAAAGTGGTTTGGGCTTTTTATCTAGCTGACATTCCTCATGTTTTCCCACATTTCTTACAGCATGTGGTAGGGGAGGAGATCCCACAAAATCCATCATCTTTTTTCATGGATTTTCAGCAAGATACGCAGTGAGACAATAATTAAGATTTCAAATCTACATTTTGGCAAGGTTTCCAGTGGATTAATTTGAAATACATAATGAGATAATGATATCTCAATGATTTTTTTTCAGGTTATTTTATAAATCACACCGCTCTCTCCAGAATGATGTAGGGTCCTATTTATTACTCCCTCTTCAGTTTCCATCACTTGCTATTGCCCCAAAACATTTAAAGCTGTTGTAATATCTCTTCCCAATGTACTAAAATACAATTTGCCTGTTGCTATTGCAAGACACCAAAGACCAGACGAAGTGATTGGGTTTTTTGTTTGAATCTAGGAAGGAAAGTTCCAGGAACATAACAGTAAGCTGTAAATAACATCCATTCTGGTGCACCTGACAATTGCAAGCCATAGAAAAACCAAAAATGGCTATAAAATGCTTCAACTAATTTAAGATCTTTCATATAAAAGACTAAAAGCCTCAGATATGACAATGTGCATGCACATAAAAAAAAGTCAAACAAAAAACTAAAAAAACCCCCACCCAAAAACCCAGAAGAAATGAAAAGTATAATTTTCCTCATGTTTGTGCAGGAACTGAGGGTCTATTACGTAACAGAACTGAGATGACCCTAAAAAAGACTCTAAGCTGTAAAAAGAAAAATTGATAGTGCTTGCTAGTTTGACCTGAAGATAAACTCCTTCCTAGTCTTAAATCTACTGACTGGATCCAGGGGGCTGTGTCTATCTCCATTTCAGCCCTGCCACACAATAGGATTTTTTGGCATAAGTATTTTGTTCATAATGTGAATCAGGCATATAGATCTATCTTGCCCTAGGAAAGCTGTTCTCTATTTGCTTAAACTAAGGAAACTTGGCAGTGTGACTAAGCTGAGACTCTCAAATATGTTTCATTTTACTGTAATAGTCATTATTAACATGCAGAAGTCCTAGGACTAGCCTGTTAAAATTGGTACAGCCCCTGCCCTGTGATGTGCACGTGAGACACAAGCGGCAGATATAGCTAGACAGAAGGAAAGAGCAGAGAGAAACCAGCCAGCACTAGGATTGCTCACGGGCCACTCTCTGTACAACCACCAATGATTTATTTTAGATGTCCCAGCAGGGAAGATTTTACTGGGGAATCAGAATGCAAGCAGTGAGGGAACTTTGCCACTGTTTATCTGGAGCTCCTCCACGCACTTAGGAAGACATTCAGCAAGTAATCTTCCATAGGTAACTTCACAAGTTCTCTTACACCTTCTCTTAAGCCAGAGGAGAAAATGTTAAGTTATTTGCAGGAGTGGTTTGTCCAAGGTGTCAGAAATCCACGGAACAAAATCAAACTCCAGTTTGGCAAGACCAAGGGATTTTTTAGAACTGTATTTATTTCAAGAAACCTGGAAGAAGTCCAAGTAGGGTTGTTTCACTAAAAGCCAGAGAGAGAAAGATCTCATCTGACCTGCAAAATCTGAATGCTGCTTGTGCATCATGAATGTTAAAACTGAAATGGCCTGCGGATGCCGTGTCAGAGAGAACTCAGTTTTCAGCCCAGAATAGCCAGTGACCATCGTGGTCAATGTGAAGGTGGAGTTCCAGCCCTGCTTGTTGCTGAATCAGGGAAGCAGTGACACCTCCACACGCTGCGTCCCAACAGAGAACCCTTGTCTTTACACCTCTCGTCATCCTTACTGAATGTATTTTGAGAAGTTTGCAGCTTCATTTTGACACAAAATGGAAATGTATTTTGGAACTGCAACATCTCTTCATGGAATAGAGTTCTTGTTTTCCAGCCCAACTGAGCTTTAAGCTTCAGTTTTCAACGCCTAATGCAAATAGTTTGAATTAGGAACACTGAAAGGCCTGGATGCATTCTAAGCACTAATGTTACAAATCAGTAAGCAGAAAACATATTTTAAACTCACTCTTCTTTCATTAATCCAAACTTCATAGTAAGTAAAGTAGAAATCTTCCTACAAATTCAAAAGCAAACCACTTTGCAACCTCCCTTCATCTGTTTAAATCATGCTGACTGCCATAGAAAGCATACCCTTTAGAAATAACAGATGATTAAACAGCCTCCCTCCCCTGTAAATAAGCATGGAATTTGGTGTGTTAGACATGTTATTTGCTTTGCACCTACTAGTCAAGCCCAAGTCCTATGACTATTTATCTACCAGAGAGACTCCAGGTTTTTTTCATTTGAAATAAATGCCAAATGACAAATTGCTTTTGACTCCAGAGATCTGGAAACCTAACTGCTGCCACACATGTAAGCTTTTTGCTGGGGAGCCATCTGCAAGGCAAACACAAAACTCGAACATTATTATTCCAACCCAACATGAAATGCTGCAAAATACAAACTCAGCATCCAGTTTCTCTCCTACTAATATGCACACAACATAAGACTCAAATAAAAACGCTCAGCTGTGAATATTTATGTCTTATTCTTAGCTCTGTTTTTTAGAAGGTTAGTACACCTTTGGTTGCTTCTCATCCTCCGAACAGACAACGCAGAAAGACTTTTTGTGCCAAACACATACTAGCATCTGCAAGATGGAAGGAACATGGCAAAGGCACATAAAATGTAGGAAGAAATTTGCTGGTGCTTGCTGTATTTCAAATGGATGTTTAAAAAATGGGAAAGTTTTACTGATTGCAGGATATACTTTCAAGAACCATCAGCTTTCTGATGTGTGGTAGTCTAACTTGTACTGTCTCATCTCCAGCCAAAATCGCAGCAAGGTGCCATGGGCTCCAGAAATCTCTGAGGCTTCAGGTTTGGTTCTCCATCTATGGACATTGGGCAAATTGCGCAGTTCTGTCACGTGGTTTTCTCCAAAGACATAAGAAAAATCTTTCTGAAGGTCCTCAAAAGAAAAAAGCACTACCTGGCAAATCCAAGATGTTTATGTTATTAATGGAAATTAAGGAGAAACCATGGCTCTCTCTTGCCTTTCAGACACTAAAGTAAACATTCATTATTATATCTATGAGCATAACTTGGCAAATTGCATAAGCCCAGCTGGAAAAGGTGCATAGTAATGAAATAAACTAGTAAAAATGTGATCTGAGCAGTAAAAATTCATTATAAAAGCAGTACGTGATTGCCTTTAATAAACAATTACAGTACTGAAAAATCTAATGGTTGCAACAGCTCTGCAGTCACTGCTAACTATTTCTTAAGGCACTATCATAAAACACTATGCACTAAAGATGTTGCAAAACAACACCTTTCGAAAAACTGAATGTATGCTAAAATACAGAATCTGAATACAGAGATGAAACAAGAGAGGAAAGTCTGTGTTTTACCATCTGTGTTCTTTCCCTCTGATTTGGATTTAAACGCTGTCCTGAAGGACACAAGTGTCGAGAGGCTGCCAGTAAACGTGCATCTGATATAATTAAAGGAAGAAGTAGTGACATGCATGATTTCTCCCATGTGTCTGACCATGAATTTTACTGACAGTGACTCAGGTACACTAATTACAATTTCAGGGAGGAGACACCAGGACTATCCACACCCCTCCACCAGAAGCATTGCATCTAAGATTTATCACTACCAAGCACTTCCGCAAACCTTTGTGATTCTACTAGATTCATGGAATCTTTTAGAAGATTTTCCAAAGAGAAATGCAAAGTTCTCAGTATGATCCTAGTAGGATTTTTTACACTGCCACTTGGTTGATCTCTCCAAACTAAAGGCACTACACAAATATGAGGATTTGTTTGTCCAAGGCACTGGCAAGGTCCCCATCACTAAATGAGATTATCCAAATGGCTCACAAATTAACATCTTTTAACAATTTGAACATATTCAACCTCATATTACCCCCACTGTTTCACAGAATATTATACTTACGAGGAACTACAGCACTAAGAGGCTAATGCTTAGATCCTGGAAAAAGGACACTAACAATAATTTACCACTATGTGCCATCATAATGCCCAGCTTTCAGCATCCTTGTCCTCCTGATGGAATATGGACCTCTGACGGCCTGATGATACCTCATGCCAGGGTGCACCCTAAGCAGCAGGGAACTGCACAGGAATAGCAACCTAGTTCAAATCCTGCCCTCCTTCTATGGCAGCAGAGAGGCACCCCCAGTCTTCCCTGAAGGTGATGATGGATACACACTGAAGAGATATAGCAAGAGATCTCCATAATAGTAAGCTGGGTACATGAGCAGCCTTTCAGGGAGCTGTAGAGAGCGCATTTTGCCAGATCCACCAACCTGGTTACAAAGCAAGAGTGGTGTAGCCGTGTCATCTTGTGTGTCATTTGAAGGTGGTATTGTCATATTTTAGGAGGAGAAGAGATCTTTAAGGAGTTAAAACAAGCTGTCCCCGACCATGCAGCTAGACTCATGCCTTTGAACATGTATTTGATATTGTCCTTAAAAATTTACCTCAAGACTTTAACATTGCACGTGGGAACATATTTTAGGACAAAAGGAACTATTAGATGCTCAGGTGTGCATTACCCTGTTCATCACAAGCTCTGGGGTTTTATTCCATGATTACCCCTGCAATCAGCCCAAAAGTTTAATTTTGATTTAAGGAAATATTAGGACCTGGACAAACTGTCAGGGACATTAGAACAGCCATGCACGGACAGAGCACTGGTCCATCCAGTCCTGCGTTCTGTCCCCATTCTCTGTCAGGCCCAAACGCAGGTGCCCAGGCCGATGCATGACAACACGGCAAGCACCCATCAGCACCTGCCCTGGTTATGCCCCTGGCCCCCTTCGGGTTGTGGCTCTGGGACCTCCTGGACCAGGCGAAGCATAAACAAGCAAAGTGGTAAAGATCAACATCAAGTGAGCATCCAGGACTAAAAATGCCCTTTATCTTTCCCATTGTAGAGCACTATCTTCAGAAAAAGTATGCGACTTTTCCACAACCCCTGCAAATTTTTATCATTCTTTTTTTGAATGTATAAACTGGGTGCAGCCTTGGAGTACCAACCCTATTAATGCTAAGAACAGAGTTCAGCTCCATTTTGACTCAGCAGTGTTCTAGCTACATATCTTATGAGCATTTTTTGCTGTAGCACCAAACTAGAATTTTATATTCAAGTATATGCTCACTGGGATTCTTAAGCTTTTATCAGCATCGCTGTTTTCCTGCATAAAGCACCTGTTTGATTATGTTTAAATACAACTTTGTGTAACAAGGCCAACTTACCCAGCACTCCAGACTTCTCTGTAGATCTGCCTCCTTATCTCTACAGGTCTTTCTACAGTCTTTGTGTGAGTTGCACGTTTTCTTCTGGCTTTGAGTTCAGTACCAAAAATATCGAGTAGTGCTGGTACTTGTATGGAGCCTGGAAGACTCTCATGAGACAGTCTTTAATCTGGTGATGATTTCCTCTGACAAGCTTCTAGACTTATGCAAATCCGAGACAATTTAAGGTGGTTTTAGGAATATTGCTCTAAAAATATATCTTATATGCTACTCATGTCTCACTTTCTACAAGCAATCCAGAGATGTGTGCTGGAAAGTCTGGCTTTAAGTATGGCTATCCCAAAACAAAAATGGACCGGGGTGTGATATGTATCAAAATAAAGTGAGCAGAAGTGTGAATGGGGTGGGAGTGAGAGCTTTTACGCGTGCAGTGAGTGCCAATTAACAGACATTAGAAGTTTGTGCCAGTGTGAGGCAGACACTCCCAGCCCCTCCACCCACAACAGGCTCTGCTCTGCGGGGACTCATTACGAATGTGAGCCAGAAGCAGTCAGGGCTGTGGAGACAAGGGAGTACCAACCTGAGACTATCAGGAATAGGAAGGAGGGCAATGAGGATGGTGGGATTGATTTGGGGTTCTGGTCTGTGGACGTGGGGTGAGAAAAGAGGAAGGAGCTTCATATCTAAGTGTTTAAAGAATGGGTGATGTGGGAGCACTGCTTTGAGGATGTGGCACAGCAGGGATGGGACCACCTAATATTCAAAGCCAAAAGCTTTTTTTCATAAATAATTAAAAATCTTTCTCCCATCCTTGTTCTTGGATAAATGTGATTCTTTTTAGCCTCCACCAATTAGCTGCATATTAATCTATTAAACTTGCACATTCTTGATGATGGGGTACCTTTGCAATCCAAATGTTAAGTGGCAGATACAAATGACTCCCAAAATTTAAAGAAAATGCATGTGCTCTGCTCCTTTCATGTGCAACATTTATAATCTCAGCAAAAATGAAAGCAGATTTGCTTGATGAGATGTAGCATGAAACATTGAAATCCCCCTTTGCCCTGGCTTGCCAGCCAAATAAATCACAGGCCACTTCATTGAGTCCCTGTCTGAATACATAAACATGACAGGACAGCTTTGGGAACATCTAGTAAATCTCATTAAACACTTCCACTGATAGCATAATAACATGCTAAGCATATTCTAGCTGCCACACTGCACTGAGAATCAGAGTGCCTCTCTCCTGCTTTTTGTAATGCTGAGCTTTGCTTCCACAAAAAGAGAGATACTATCATAGTTTTGTTTTAAAATACTGGCTCACCCTGCAGGTTGTATATTTTCAAAACTCAGCTTTTCTCACTCTCGTTTTTGGGACACATCATTCGTTAACCTTGGACTGCGCTCCTGACAAGGTGAAAACTCATTAGCCACATCTGTATAATTTAAACACACAGCTTTGTTACTATGCTGGCACCAGCCCACAGGGACGGCTGGGTTCCTGTAGCAATGGCTTGTTCTCACGGCAGGTACGTCCTCAATAGCTTTCTCTGGGACAGAAGATAATTACCTGCCCAGTAAAAGAATTACAGTACCAGAAAATCCACACAAATTCTGTAGGAACTTGTATAAGGCAAGACCACCTCACCAAGGACTGTCATAGAGCAGAAAAAAAGAGAGCTGCTCTTCCTTTTCATGTTATCTGAACAGTCCCCATGGGAACGATTCCTCTCCCTGTCTCTCCCAGTACCTGACAGTAGAAGAGAGAGAGGCACACACAAAAACTTTCAGCTCTCGCATCAAACACTTTTCTTCCCTCAGCAGCCATTTCAGGGGCAGACAGCTTTTCAGAAGTGCTTGTTTTTAATAAAAGCCCAGAAGAACAATTTCGATGCTGGGCATCTCTAATATGTTATATCACTGTTGCCTGTAACAGGCAAAGAAACACTAACATTGCTGCAGGGACATTAGGGAAGTGGCAGCTGAATGCAAGTGGCAGGGGAATGGCCCCACCGGTTTGGAGCCACCTACCTCAGGACCATGGCTACATCCAGCTGATCCCTAGTTACATTTGCTTGGTGTGGGCTCCTTGTGGTTACCTTTCACCCCTCTGCCAACCTCCCAAGCGTTGTTCAAAGCCTCATAGCACCAGAGATAAAGGCTCCTTCAGCGAGGATCACTGATTCACGTTTGCTTTACAGCACTGGCCTTTATGCCTGCTCACTGCTCCAGTTACTGGGTGGATCCAGCACCGGCAGACTTCCAAAGTCAGCAGAGATCCACCAGGCTTCAAAAGCTTAAGGCAGCAATATCTGATAGCAAAATCGGGACTGCATCATTTAATTTACGATAGTGTTGGAGATGGAGGGGAAGCAGGTTAGCATGGTAGGCACTGGGTGAAGGCATTAGCAAATGAAAGCCACTGGAACCCTTATGTCAGATTTTCCCACATGGATTTATTTCTAGGCTGAATGCTAACCAGGATCTGTCTACTTTCCAGTTTCAGCTTGAATGATGCCAAAATCTTTTGAGCACAGTCCAAGGAAGTCAAAGTGGAAGATACTCATTTCACTAAAGAAAGAACAGTCTAGGAAGCTCTCTAGAGTACAATAAAGGCCCACACACAGAGAGCCCTGAGCTGTGGTTTGGCATTCACATTGCAGAGGGCTTCTGGCATTTGGCAAGTCCCCCACTCTGCCACCTCCTGCATTTCAGGTGCCACCCAGAGCTGCTTGCTAGCTACTCTGGTGAAGATACAGTGACAGTCCAGGGGCAACAGCAAGAAAGCAAGAAGATAAAAGAAAATTGAGTCTAGCATTTAAAGAGCCAAGTTCACCAAATTTTTCTCAATATAATTAAAATGGCATGAAACAATTTTGAATAGATAAAACTAACTTTTTCATGTGGTTCACCTTAGCCCTCCTTACATCCTCCTTTATCCCATTCTCATGATTTTCCACCATGGAACAACTGAGGCCTTCCAAGTCCTTGTCATTGCACCAGACCCTTCCTTATTTTTCTTTCCTGATCCTTCAGATCAGGATCTGACCATCTGCTTAAGGGCTGTCCCGATACGGGCAATCTTTGCCACATCTCCTTGGAACCTAATTTCCCACCACGTTTGGCTGTATGGGAATAAATCCACAGCTCTGGCCCACACCTGGAGCACTGCACCAGCTCCAAGGGCAGCACAGCAGCCAGCCTGTGGTCCATGCTGCCAGGGGGCTACCTGGTCCTGACCCAAACCTCCACAAGTTAGTGGCAACACTCCCATTGACCCGGATGGAGTCTGGATCAGCACACTGGTGGGACAATTATGGAGGTAATCTAAGTGGAAGACTTCATGTAAATGATTGCCAATGAATGAGGTGCTGGTGAGCAGAAGAGAGAGATCGTGGCAGGAGGGAAAAATTTTAGCAGCAGGAGCAACCAGTCAACAGTGGTAAAGTAGAATAAACAAAATTTCTACAGGAGGATACTTAGATAACTTCTCATGGTTTCCTGTCTGTAACCTCATCCTTGCAAATTTCTTTTATTCACACACAGTTTACATTGGCACCTATTCTACCTCCAAATCTCGCATAATACAGTTCAGATCCATGCAGCAAGCACATTTCGTAGCATAGACAATACAAGGAAAAGACTCTTTCTCACTTTCTTCCAGTTCACATTTGTGTGGATCCTTCTCCCTCTTCGGGCTAACAAAAGCTGTCTCTGTAGCCACAGCAGCAACTTCTACCATGAAAACTGATTCTTAAGGAAGTATTTAATGCCGCTTATTTGCACATCATTTAGAAACTGCCCTTTTGTAGAAAGGTGACCAAATCTCTAGGCAGAAAATGCCGGTGAGGCCTTTTACAGCAAATCAGTGCATGGAAACTGCTGGTAGAACTACATGGAGACTGATGCCAGAGATGTATTCACCAGATCCAGCTGTTGGCACTTAAAGGAGAAGGCTGGAAACCTACAGTCCAAGGAGAAGGAAAGAGAACTCCAAAGGCATCCTAGACTGGGTTGAGCCTTCTTGGAAGATACCTGCCTCCCTCCCTCTTTGTGGAAGCCAAATTTTGCATAATACAGACCTGTGTTTAGAGGAGACCTGGAAATAGGGCTTGTGAAATGGACTGGCTGCTCAGGTAACGCAAGACTGAGCAGACGAAACCACTGGGATCATTTTTCCTTTTAATCATCTAGTTCTGTGGCATTGGCAATAGTTCATGTGGGCACTTGCTCATGCAGGCAAACAGGGAAAACTTTGGAGGGCAGCAGGGTCAACCAAGCACCCAGGTTATCAGGCAGGTTTGTCAAGATGGGGCAGGTCCCGCAGGTCAGGTCCAGGCTCCACAGAGGCACATAGGGTCAGAACTGCCCTGGGATGGCCAGGCAGGGCTATGGAGAGCTGGAGACCTGCACTGCTGCTGCATGGCTGGGGCAGGGGCTGGAATGGTGCCCTGGCCCATGGGCACGATGGGGGGAGGTCCCTGGAGGAGGTCAAGCCAGGCTAACTGAGCCTGTTAGTGCCCTAAGGACCCTGGCAGTAGCTTGGCTGTAAATGTTCAAGGACTCTAGCTTTATCAGATTTCATTAAAACTAATGGGATGAAATCACACCTATTCATAATGGCTCTTGCTCTCCTTTTCTAAAAATTTTAAAGTCTGTCACTGTAAGCAGATCCTTGAGAACAGCTGTGAGAATGGCTCGTTATGAAGAACCCAACCTGCAGTGCTGTAGGCTACTGCAATTACCTAAATCTTTACCACTGTTGCAAATTGCTCTCTTTTGTCAATGTCCCCATCCTGCCCAGCCCAGGATATGTTGTTATCACTGCCTTTGGATTTGAATATTCCACGATGCTGTATTTGTTGCAGAAGGAATCTATTAAAAAACAACACGAAATTAGGAGAAGACTTTTGCTTCCAGACAGCCTGTGTAATACTACATTAATGTTCATCAGTCTTCACTGATTTATTCTTGCTCCCTTGTAATACGCGTGCAGACACTGTGTAAACAGGAGCTCTATCAGAACGAATGATGCCATTTCATTCCTCAAGCACAGTAGACAGATTCTCACTCCATAAATTGTTCCATTTATAAATTATCCCATAGGTTAACAGATTTTAGAGCCTGAAGGGACTTCTGGCATCATCTAGCCTGTATTAACTCTTGTGTAACCACTGCATGTATTAGGTGTACAATTTTATCCATCAACTCCTAGCAAAGAAGAACTTATTCTCCCAAACTTATTGCAGTTGAGGATCTTTGAGGGGAAAACTATGAATTAAATAAATAATCTTTTGCCCTTGAAAATTACTTCTAAAATGCTATTTCCTCAGTAATAAGTCACCAGTAGTTAAAGGCAGATTACATTTATAATAAATGATAGATGTTAGATGTTATCAAAGTGATTTCAGGCTTCACTCCACAAAGGCACTTAAGAGTGAATAGCTTTAAAATCGTGAATTGACTGGTATGTTTCTGTGAGACCACTCCTGGGCTTCCAATAGAGCCTGCATGTAAGAGCTTGCTAGAATAACTCTTGCAAAATCTGACTGAATACATCTATAAAACAGCACCAGATGATCTTCAGTGTGAACTAAAACTCCAGACTCTAATAGCTGCACTGCAGCAAAATGCCTTCAAGGCAGCTCTGTAAACATTATGGCTTCTGTATATCACACCAAGCTGATTTCAGCTTGTCTATGAGCATGGTGCTATCCCATTTTAAAAAGCCAGCCTTGGTGTATGACACTCAGGCTTGAAAATCTTGGGTTTTGCTATCAGTAATCACAAAGTGATGCTCATTTCTGCAGCATATGACAAGAAATAGCTGGTGTCTGTGGTACATACTGAGCAAAGACTGGCTTTTAAATGGTGACTACAGCAGCTGTGGATGTTTGTTTAGCTGAAGCCACACTCATTTACTGTCCCTTCGAGAAGACAGCATTCCCAAAACAGCTGTGTCATGTCATAAACTCAACCTCAAAACGACATTAATTGGAATCTATGGGAAGCACCTGATACTTTCAGGAAAACACAAAATTGTGTCAAAGCACATCAAAGAAAAGTAAGTTGCACAACAAGAAAAATGTCAAAGTAATATCAATATAGACAAATAAGAAGGTGAAAGATGAAATACAACAAACATTATTGCCAGCTTTTGGAAATAACTGCAGAGTATCCAGGTGACTGGAAAAAATTGATTGGGACACTGGGAAAAGAACAAATTAGCTCATTAGCAAATTAGCAAATTAGCAAGTTAGGAATGAGCTAGGAACCTAACTAAAACTAACAAGACTGAATAATACGGCTTCAAGGTGAAACTGTGAACTTTATAGAACCTACACAACAGTGAGCAGATTTGGGGATATCTTCAGGTAGACCATTATCCAGTTTATATCTTAAAGAACATCCTTTATTTCCTTGATTTGTTCCACAGGTTTGTCCCCACCTCTGACGCTGAAGATTCTTTTATCAAGAGGCCTGAATCAATTAATTAACCCTCTGAAAAGCACCAATAAGATTCTGATTAATCTTCCACTCAGAGCAGAGCCTGAAAAAAAAACTATAGTACCTTAAAAGCACTAATGACAAGGCTCCTGTAAAAACAGTAAAGCTATTTTTCTTTCCCCCTCTCTCAAGGTGGCAGTGAATGGGATACTTGCACTAAAAATTATGATACAGACTTCTCAGTTAAGACTTTGTAAGTAAAGATACTTCCCTAAACCTTTGTTTTTGCGGTTGTAACTTGGAAAGAAATTATGTTCCAAACCTCTAGAAAGGTTTGTTAGTGGCTGTGAAGACAATAAAGTGATACCTACATGTGGCATACTGAGGATCAAAAGGAATGCCTTCACTGAGTGAAACAGCTACATGCCACCTACACAAGCCACCTACACCCCACGAGCAGCAGCAGTGCACAGGGTGCTCCTGAAGGGTGTCTTTGCTTTAGTGATGTTTGAAGGGAATTCAATCTGTGTGCTCCAAGACCAATTTTTGATGTGAACCAAAGCATGCTAAGGGGGCAATTGCTGCTAAAGCACACTCCTACCTTGCAGTGAAATATCACTGGCACATTGCCTGCAGGCACCAGCCTGCTCTGCTGGGTTTGGAAGCTGAGCAGCAAGTTAATGCTTCTGGAAGGACTTGAAAACAGGTTTACTAAGGCTCTTTGGGATTCCTAATGTAAGTTCAGTACTCAGAGGGAAAGATCAGGCCTTCAGGTGTTTTACTGCACCGAGCTGCTGTTGAGTTCTGAGTGCCAAGGTACTCACAGAAGACTTCAGCAACATATATGAAACTAGAGAAAGAAATCAATCCCCTTCAAGTTTTGTACAGAGACTGAAAGTTTCATGAATGATCTGAGGTGACAAATTTCAAAAAATTAGGATGGAGACATGAGTTTGAGATTGAAGGACATAGGCACACAATAAATAAGGAAAACTGAGGGGCTCTGCAGGGGCTCACTTACTCACTATAAAATTCAGCAGAATTTGGAGGACTGAAATCTTTGGCTGCAGGATAGAAACACAGTGAGGACTGGAGGTGGGAAAAACCATGAGTGACCTCTTTTGAACTTTGAATCCCAAAAAGGAAATCAGCAATACAGAACAGAAACTTCTCTAGTAACAGTAGGTCCTACAGTCTTCTTGGCCCAGATCTGTTTCCTGCTGTAAGTTTTTATTTTGGCACTGAAGCACTGAAGCACCAAACAATTATTTTGTGCAGGTACAATCTAAACACAAACAGGCTTATAAACATTTTGGGGCTTTGTCATTTGGTTGCTTCTAAGAAAGATTTTCGTGGCTTTGCAAAGACTAATCCATGTCCAAACAGGTGGAACATAGAGTAAAAAAGACAGAGCAAGTTACACACAAAGCAGTATCACATCAGGCCCTCTTGTCTGCCTTGTCCTGTACAGTTTCCTGTACCTGGACTGATACCCTGCATATGCTCCCTGTGCAGCAGGGTCAGAGCAGTACATTTATGCAGTGGGTTTCCAGCTGCAGTTCTGTGAGATACTGTGTTTTCAGGACATGTTTTCAAATACAAACATCACTCTCCTACCATGGCTAACTTGAGTGTACCTTAGCAACGTGGCCAAAAATGAGAAGCCTCAGGCATACAGGCAAGGTACCAGGCAGTGACAAGTTGTTTTGTGTCAGCTAACCTGCAATGGCTATCTGCACTGATGCTGTTAAATGTCTGCAAGGAAAGACTTGTGGCTGTGCCTTGCTTCTGCCACAGACTGTGTGCACAGTTACAGCACATCAGCTGATAGGAGGTCATTTCTTTCCCACTTTCATCCTGCCTGTGCTGCCTGTAGTATTTTGCTGGCTGATTTGACAGGCCCTGCGTAGACACAGGCTGTGGATGGCTGCAAGCTTGTTTCTATAATTTCCCAGTTCCCTCCTGTTTGAAGGACGGCCTGGCAGTGTGTATCCACAGACGTGGGTCTGGCAGGCACTCTTTGGCAGAGGGCCCAGGGAAGCACCCATGGAGTGGGAAGAAAACATTGGCTGTGATTTAGTGATTGGGCAGGGGTAGGAAAGAAGAGGGCATAGAGGGAAAAATTATATAGATGCTTCTCAGTGGAGTGAGGACAACGAGGGTTCACAGAGACTGGAAGATAATAGTTGATAGTGTGATTGCAGTTCTGAGGGCATTGACTGGAAACAAAGGAAAAAGCTGTCATGTCAAGCAGGACCCTTGGCTCACTCCCAGTAAAAGCATAAAGATATTGGGGAGCAAAAGGGAAACAAAACCTGCTTGTTCTCATTCTGATTTCTTCTTTTTCTCTGAAGGCTGGTACAGTACAATAGAAAATTTAGAAGCATGCTGAAAAGAAATTTCAGCAAAATGCCTTCTCTGAGAACAACCTGTGAATTAACTTCAAGACTGAAGTTCAAAGATATTTTACTGCTATACCTCTTTTTCCACCAAAGGCTTTCTACAGCTACTCGGTGTTTCAAATCAGCTTATTTCAAAGCCTACAGTATTACCTTGCTACAGTTCCCATCTGAGCTTTGTTAATGTTTGCAATAATAAAAAAATAAATTGTTTCAGCAAGAAAATAGCTACTGCGGATATTTGCTTGCACTGTAAAAATGATTGGGTCAAAGAACAACTTCCCCGGGGGGGAAAAATAGAGAGATCCAAATAAAACCAGAGACGTAAACAGAAACATGCATCACATCTTTATCCTGGCAACCAGCATGAGGGTTCAACAAATCTGCACCAAATGACATCCAGCTCAAGGTCTAGCACTTTGCCTTTATTATTTAGCTTTTTTGATTAAAGCTTTGGAGTTTTTTCACTGTCGTGTTTTAAGTGACTGGGACATGCCCTTCACAAATTAAAATATCCTTTTCTCATAAAAATGCTGGATTTTGATGGCTGGCAGGTCACATGTATTTCAACAGAAAAACTGGCACTCTCTTCTTACTCAAGTTGACTACATAAAACAGCATAGATCAAACCAAGCAAAGTCCCATGGGAACAATAGGCAGGGAAACACACACACTCCAGAATTTGCTGGATTATTTATAAAATATGACGACTTTAAATAGGCTGTTTCTGTAGCAGCTCCTGGATCCTCTGTATATTTGAGATTCATGTTTCCTTTTTTTTTTTTCATTTTATCTCCTGGGTTTCTTAAAATATAAGTTGGATATTTCTGCTTGTTTGCCTTCCCTCCCCAAACACCAACAAAATTTCTGGAATTGGCACTAGCACTCTGGATGCATAAAGAAGCAACTTTTCAAATTAAGCCATGCACAATTTAATTTCTCTTGGGGTCTTAATAATAACAATATCTTTCAAACATAAGGTACAAAGTTTCATTTCATAAAAAAAAAAAAAAACGGCTTAAATTCATATGTGTCTGCCTTATTCCCCTACTAAAGACAAGATCTCAAATTCTCAAAGCGGCAAAGGTAGAGGCAGCTACTTAGTTATCTGAATTTGTTTATCATCATTGTTTACTATTTATATCCCAGTGGCATTGTATCATACACAGTGCAATATAGATGAAGACAGTCCTCTGCATCACACAGCTTACAGTCATAACTGTTGCTAATGAGAAAAAGGAAGAGCAGGATGGTCTCGATCTCTCTGCCTCAGTTCATCGCCTTTGAAAGAATGGCATGTGTGCTCAGAATTCTCGGTCATGTATCTACCATGGGAAAAGGTGATAGCAAAACATTTAAGTAGCTAGAGACTTTTAGAGACTTCAGTGGAGACAGAATTTCAGCACTTTTAGCTTCATTGCTGTATGTGGAAAACACAGCATATTAGTTACAAATGTGGGCTGCATATTCGTGGGAATCCTAATGGCTGAAAGACAGAGGGGAAATAAGACAACCACAATTTATTACTAAATAAACAAAAAAGCACCTTGTATTCTGAAGGCTATTCTCACAAACTTCAGATGTGCAAGTCATGGTTTCAAACATTTGAGGTTGCAGGCTTTTCCCCCTGCATCTTTTACTGCTGCCTCTGAGTAGAGCAGCAGTCTCATCACTGACACACTTCTTTATGTTATTCTGCAATATGTCAAGAGCTGCATCCTTAAAATCTGTAGATTTGCAAGTATGAATCAGCAAAATTCTCAACTTTTTCTTTTACTGTTAGAGAATGGCTAAACAAACTACCAGTGTCATCCAAAAAACCAGACAATAAATGCTCAATGAACATTGAACTGGTTGGTTTCTGGTTTACAGGCTCTTGCATAGTGCTCCCACCAGCAGGAGGATCAGATATGGTGTAGTTCGAAAAGTTATTTGTAAAAATAATTCACAGTTCATTTATGGTGGGAATTGTTAGTTTCATACCCCTAAGGAAGTTTCACTTGGTTGTGAGGAACAAAAGAGGAACAATTCTTCATTTGAGGACTTGGATACAGGAAAAGGAGCTTATATTTTTTCATAAACCCTTTTTCTCGTTGCTTTTCCCTTTTTACCTTTGCTATGTAACACTGTGTCTTGTGGGCTGCTATTTAGTTAAGAGAAGATAGATGTACTTTGCTCCAGAACACATCACTACGAGGAAAAGCCACATAAACACTAACCGTGCAGAAGAGAGGACTGAAAAAAAGCAACCCAGAGTCAAGCTGTGTAATGAATCTCCATAGGAAACATATATGTAATTAATTAAACATTAAAAGAGAAGACTAGAAGCTGCCAGCTGGGTCATCAAGGAACAGTAAAAAACCAATAAAACAACGAAAAAAGATCCAAGAGGCCAACTCACCAACTCAGTGGGTGAGGGCAGTTCCTCTGATCAGCTAAACCAGAGATTACTTTCACTGCTACTCTAATACATTTTGAGAATTTGCAGGATAAAATCTGCCCGAAAGCTTAATTCTCCCTCCTGTCAGAACTTTCTCAGTTTCTGCCTTTCATGTGTGAACTGTGTCCTCCCTCACCAAGCCACTGTGGCCTTAAATGCCTCCAGACTGAGCTCTATTATGTATTCTAGCTGAGCATACCTAGTAAACAGATACATGAGCCAAACTAATGATCAGGTTTATAAAAGCCTGCTGCATTGTCATCTCCTCCCTTCTCACCACCTGTTCTCCAGCTCATCTGGTTTGGGGTGTTTTTTTCCCCCATCCATCTGTTAGAGTTTCCACCATATTCACTGGTAAGCCCCATGCTACATCGCTGTATAGTAAGTAGCACAAAATTATACCTCCCAGCACTGAGCTATTAATTAAGTTAGCAGTAGTGGGATAATAACAGGACCCTGGCTCAGCGCAATTTTCACCTGAACGCATTTACCTAAAGGAAACAAAGGCTGCTATTCCAGCATTTTATGTATTCAGGATTTTTATTCATGGCACAATTAACCATTTCTACCATTACAGACAGTGCTGGACAGTTTTATTTGAACAGCAGTCTGTCTTTCCTGCACTAAGCAGTAAAACACTGACCTCTTGGTAGGGAACAGCAGACAGGCTTGCTTTTGCTCTGTAGTGGCAACAGCTCCCTGCAAAGCTGCAATAAGCACGCTGTGACAACCAGTAATGACACCAGCCAGAAGACATCTGAAAAACACTGCAGTAATATTGAAGTGAAAAAAAATATTTAACTCTGCAATTTCTTTACAGAGAACCTGGCATTGAAACCACATCAGCTGCTTGCTGAAAGCAGGACCCTGTGCGGCTGCACAGGGCTGGACCGGGACAGTGCCCACTTTGGTGTGCAAAGAATTGTGTGTAAAGACTGGAGGTTTTGGTTCCTTCTCTAGAAAGCAGAAGCGTGTCCCTTGCATGCCGCACACGACGTAAGTTTGCACAGATATGTCTGCACAAATTACTTGGGGAGCCACCTGCCCTTCTCCATCTCTCCCAGCCAAGAGAGATGGAGAATGTGTGCTCATCACACAGCCAAGGTGCCAGGTAAACAAGTGGAGTATTTGTAACCCTCTCCTTTTACCTAAAAGAGTTTAAGCTATGTATATTTTCTTTCTTTTATACTTCCATGCTACATTTGCAAGGAGGAATTTCTCCTTCCCTGTGTCTGGACATCTTTGATTTATAGAGGAACTAACCATTTCTCTTAACTTTGACCTTAATTCTAAAGTAATCGGACTGTTTGAGCAGGTGTTGAGAAAGACTAACGAGGAAAACACATCAGCTTTCTAGAACCTGTGTCCATTCAAGCCTTTCACTCACAGCCAAGTAAATCCCAATTTGCTACTCTCTTACCAGCTCAAGAATGTATCCTAGAAAATATGCATAATCAGGAAAATGACCAACTGCTACATTTAATCTCCCCATCCATGCACTCTGTACATACCCATCCAAGGCACTGAATCCCAACAACCTTAAAGTTTAAAAATACTTATTGATTTCTGGGTTTGATGTCTAAGGCAGCACTTCATCAGGGACCTGCTCAAAATAATATAAACAGAGGGAATAAAAAAAAGGACCCAAAACTCCAAGGACTGGCTGAATTCTCCCTTATGGCAATTTTGTGATCCATGTTTACATTTTTCATACAGAGCTACTGGCACTTTTTGAAGTTCAGTTTACATCTTGACAGCTCCAGCTGTTAGGTCAGTGCTGCAGACCAAGAGAAGCTGAGAGGGTCAGGGCCTTCTCTCAAAGTCCTGGTTGTTTCAAAAAGTCTGTAGTCAGTTATATGGAAATGGAATGCTCTCTTTATGAAGTACTGCAGTACAGATAATTTCCTTTCAATTAGTGAGGACATACAGCCTTTTGATACTTTCTTTCTCATCGATTCCAGCCTGTTCGTATGAGAGATTTCCATTGCTTTTCGAATGGCTCTCACTTAAGTTTTCCAGACTTCTTTCATTCTCATTGTAAAGACAGAAGAGCAGATTGCTCCATAGGAAAATGCACATGAAATAAAATGTGCTTTCCTTGAACCACACAGCCTGCTCCATGGAGAAAGAAGCTAAATGCCTCTGCATTGCCAATAGGTGCCTAATACAAAAGAGAGTACACAAAAGAGAAGTTAACTTGCTTTACAAAATACTGGCACAGATGCAAGTATTAGTCTGTGCAGGTATCCAAAACGCAACACTAGAGTTAAATACATATCTGCCTGCAGCTTTGCCAGAGTTACAACAGCAATGCTTTTGTCTCCTCTGCTTTCTTTAATTAATGTCACATCCATTACTGAGCTGCAGCAAAACTGACATTTCAGGAAACAATGTCTGGCTCTTGCTAATCAGAAAGAGAGCTGTAAATCTTGCAAGGAGAGTGGTTTTAATTTGTGCCTATGGGATTCTGATATTGAAATACTGTCCCTAAATATCTGCTCCATGGGGAGTTACTGCTGCACATTAATTCTGAACTTACCAGTAGTTGAGCTGCAATGAGACCAAGAAAAAGAGCAGCGAGTGACATAACTCTAAGTGACATAGCACCGGGAATGGTGCAGCAAATGCAGGAGTGCACTCACCCGTGAAGCACACCACACCAATATTCACCCCCTACACACAGCCCATACTATCCACTTGGAGGAGGAATCAGCTTCAGATAGCCCAGCTTTGCCAAAGATCCGCTCCTACATACACAGAGAGAAAGTTACATGGAACAGCAACACAGTCCATCAGAGACACTTGGGAGGTCACCATTGGATTTGCCACTTCATGCCTTATTTTCTTTCTTTGGCTATAATGACTCATACTGGGACATTTTATTGAGTCGTCTTCCATGCAGCCTGTTACCAAAAAAAAAAAAAAAAAAAAAAAAAGGTCGAGAATGTTAGAGGCTGAGGTGCCTTTTTTTTTGCAACTGGAGACCTGAGAATATAGAAACTAAATGCTTTGCCTTCTTGATATGTATTTGTTTTTTCAAAGGAAAGAAGCTACTGGAGAAAGTGAAGAGGATGACTTCTGGTACGTAAACGGAAGATGGAAGTTAAACTCTTTCTNCGTGCCGGCTTTTCCCAAAAAAAAAAAAAGAAAAAAAAAAGGTCAGATAAACTTAGTAAAGTTTTCTGAAGTGCCACTCTCCAGCTTAACACACTTTTTGACTATGCAGCTTCCTATTTTTGTTGTGAGGTGACATGAGGTCATCATGATTCATTCAGGCTGTCCGTGTTTCACTACATTCACCACTGGAAATGGTACTCCAGAATGCAGATGCCCTTCAAATTCCACAGTCAAAGGAAAAACTTCCACATCATATTTAGAAAGTCTCAAATCCCTCTTTGCTGTGGCCTTTCATACAGGAACTTTTCCCAGGGATGGCTGTAAGACAGATTGCTGCTTATTTTTTAAGGTGCAATAAGACAGTTTAAGGGTCTGTCCTTTCTTTAGAAGTCTTGGTAATACACATACCATTACATTTTTGCTTTTAAATAAGCCTGTAAAAATATGTAAAAATTCAGATTTCCCACATTTTACATGCAAAATCTCTCTAATACCAAATGGTAGCAAAAATATATTTGGTAAATGCAAAAGTACAAGGAAGTCTCAATTGGATGGAGATAGACACTCTCCTTTTTGCATGAGATAAATATTTATACTCATATAAGCTTCTATTATGATTCATATATATCTCAGAATTATTAGCACCCTTGTGGCAGCTTCCTGAGGCATGGTAATGCTGCCATGTCTGCTTCAAGAGAGGAGGAGCTGAAGCACTGAAAGACTGAGGTTCGCCTCATTGAACTTTTAATTTCTTAATCTGAATTATTAACCTGGGTTCCTTTCATGATAAAGCGAAAGAGAAGCAATCACTTTCAGAGTGACTGGTCCTTCCTAAACTAAGCAAGATGAAATTACACACAGACATTATCTAATCCTAAACTAGATAAACAGAGAAACTGGAGGGCTAGAGGATACAAGACACTAATTTTGTTCCCATGCATAGAGACTTAGTTTATGAAGAAAGCATGCCACAAAACATGATTTTGACCTCATATTTCCTAAAAGCCAAGCCCACATCTTAACTATTGAGTAGCATAAAACAGTGGGCTAGACACTAAAATAAGCATTTGCTAAAAATCTTCTTTGATGGATTTGATGCAATAAGGAAATTACAAGATTAGTTTAATCTATCAATAATTCTATAATACAGCTATTACAGGTGCAGACCAAAGTAGCTTGTTTGAAAATGCTTGATAGGTACAATGATGTATGAAAAAATTATTATGTATGAGAATGATAAAACTAGTGACACAGTTGAATACTACAAACAACTCAAAACCATATGTTTGATGACTTGCATGCATCAAACATATGGGTGGATCATGCAGTTGTTTTTTCTTTTGAATCCACTAGAACAGAAAATTAAGCAGTAAGGTCAAAAACCAGCCTGGATTTCTGGACTAAAATGTACCAACTAATCAACCAATAATGCGGATTTAAGGAACCATCTTGTTCATTTGTTGAACACAATTTTATTTGTTTTCCTTTATTTCTATTTCCTTGAAATATTCCACTGTCACAAATCTTTCCTGGATCTTCAGCATGAAATGTGTCATCTTTCAAGTAACACAAGGGCAGGAGAAACGAGGTAGCACCCAAAGAGAAAGGAGAGAATGAAGCCACAAGAGCATAGCTGAGTTTTAAATGTGTTACAGTCATCTTATAAAATTCCCATCAGTTTGGCTAGTTACACTGTAGTTTTTCCCCAATATTTCTTTTCCAGAAGAAATGAAGTGTGATACTGTGGATTGTGTTCAAAATCAACTGCTATCACTGATTTCAGTAGAGTTGTTCAGAGTGTAAAGCGAAGTGTAGAACTGTGGTCCATCTCGTACAGCTAAACGAAAACAGGTTTTTAGAACAGACAGAAAAAGGGTGGCCAAACCATAGGTCTATTCAAACTAGTATTAAATGTATTCCACATTTTGGAAGCCAAGTCACAGCCAAAGTGTTTTGGGTTTTACATAGTGAGTGATTTTATTTATTTCACTTTTACAATGATTTGACAATAACCAAGGTAATAAATTATGAATTTCAGGGAAATTTCTGGTTTCTGCTGGGCTTGTGTTTGTATGCTGTGGTACAGCTGAGAAACGTATGAGGAGTTTTTCTTCTTTTCCTTTACCAAACCTGGCTAGTTTTCAGCATTTGTGCTTATTCTGAAATCGATTCAGATTGACTCACTTCTAATGAGCCCGCTCCTATGTCTACTATTTTAAAGAGGAGCCGAAATGCTTTAAAATAAATGTATTCCAAACTTTGCTTACTCTGGTAACCAGAGTTTACATACTGCACAGGTGCACAGGCGCACAGGCGCAGAATCAATACACAACTATACCACAGCAGCTACAGAACAAAAGAAAAAAAATAATAGTAAAATAAAAAGAAAAAAAAAGAGCATAGCAGAGTGTTCCTGTGGTTTAGACAAGTAGTTCCAGGCAGCTTGTCAATATACCAGCTGTACAGCCTCTTGTGCTTTGTTTACATGATGGAAAGGCATACACGAATATTTAGGTCAAATAAATAATATATATCTCGTTAATGGTACAAACCAGTGGGTGTGTCCTTGGAGGTTTCACTTTAGTGGACAATCGTATCTTGAAAATGGAGACAAGTGTGTTTTAACTGCTTGTATCAAGATATGCTGGTTTGGGCTGGGGTACAGTTAATTTTCTTCACAGTAGCTGGTATGGGGCTGTGTTTTGGATTCGTGCTGGAAACAGTAATAAAATGGGGATATTTTGGGTACTGCTGAGCAGGGCTTACACAGGGTCAAGGCCTTTTCTGCCCTCTCACCCCACCTCACCAGCAATGGGCTGGGGATGCACATGGAGTTGGGAGGGGACACAGCAGGGATAGCTGATCCCAGCTGACCAAAGGGATATCCCAGACCATGTGGTGGCATGCTCAGCACACAAATTAGGGGTTAAGTTGGCTGGAGGTCAATGCTCAGGGACTGGCTGGGCACTGGTCATTGTTTTTTATTTGCATCACTTGTCTTTTAAGGTTTTATTCATCTCTTTTTTTTTTATTATCTTCCTTTTCATTACAAGTTATCAATAGTAATATTTTTTTTATTTTATTATATTTTATTTCATTTCAATTATTAAACCATTCTTATATCAGTCCATAAGTTTTCTCACTTTTACCCTTCCAGTTCTCTTCCCCACCATCCTGCTGGCAAGTATGAGGATTGAGGGACCAGCTGTGTGGTGCTTAGTTGCCAGTTGGGGTTAAACAACAACACAAGAGTACTGGTGATTTATATAATGTTCCTCCTTTTTTTTTTTTTTATAATATCCATATCCAGGAGGATGCACTTAGCAAAAAGAAAAACAAAACAAACAAAAACCCAACCAAACAAACAACACAAAAACCCAAACAACCAAACAAAAAAACACAAAACAAAACAAAACCAAAAAACCCAAAAAAAAGACAAACAAAAAAAACCCAGAAAAAAGACAAATAAAAAAACCCCCAAAAAAACAAAACAAAAAAACCCAAAACAAACCAAAAAACCACCAAAAAACAAAAATAAAGAAAGAAACAAAAAACAAGCAGGAAAATAAAAATCAAGGAAACACATTCCAGGCATAAATGAAAATATACTGTGTCAGTTACTGGTTGCTAGATCTCTTTCTCTCATAAATAGGTCTATTACCTACTCTTGTCTAGCTACTGAGTAGTCCAGAATTTTTCTCTTTCACTTGCCACAGATCTGAATTCTGAAATAAAGGCTAAAATTAAGACCATAAGATTAATCACTTATAGAAGGGTACACAAAAGCATGGCAAATTAGGAATCGAAATGCAGACAGGGAGGTGAAACCCTCCAGCAGTCTGAGACCAAGAACTGTGCATTCCAGCTTCTATTGTATATGTATTTATTTTTTCTTTACATCATACCACACATTTTCCTATTCATTCTTATGCACAGCCACCTACTATCAGGGACGACCATGTGCTCTCTAACTCACTGCTTTGCTTAATAATGCACTTGCTATATCTTCTTGTCTCACTTACTACACTTGTCACATTTCCAAGCACCCATTTCAAGCAGCTAATTACAGTCATAATTGGGGCACTTTCAGACCAGCACACAGGCCTCATGTTTGCCAGATGGTGGATCCGGATCTCCCTGTCTTGTGTGTACTCAGCAAACAGATAAAACCACAGCCCAACATTTTGGAAACCTGTTTTAGATCAATGTTGCATCAGTATGTCACTGAGAACTGACTTGGCCTACATCAATAGAAGTTAGTTCTGCTCAACCTATTTCTTACTGATTTCCCCAAGAGCTGCTCTGATTCTAAAAGACTTTAGACAAAATATTACAAAACTTCTAACCCCCAAAAGGTGTCATCTTCTGCAACTTGCCTATCTGAATTTTAAGAGTGCTATGACAATTAAGAGCAAGAACAACTTCAGGGTCCTGCACTGGATTCACCACTCAGGATCTGACACGTCTGCAGCTCAGTGTTTCACAGCTTGTCCTGCTCAGCACAAGTAATAATGTCATGACAGGGCAATCACAAGCTGACAATGAATAGCCATAGAATTAATTGAAAACATCTAAAAAGAAGAAGAAGAAATATTTAAGTTAGAATGCTTACAGTTCACGGCTTGGAGCATTTCTGCTACAGGAACTTTACAATTGCAGGGATGTAAGCACAGGTATATCTACTTTTTCCATACAATAGCCACCACACAGGGATTCAGAAACCTCTCATGTTACAGTTGGTCAGCATTGTACTCCTTCATCTGGCCACTTAACTACCTTCTGCCCTGTTCCGTGCGCTACAAACCATCCCTGCGCCACAGAGCTTTAGGAAGAAAGATGGAAAGAAGAAATGTACCAGTCACTGCATCCATAAATGAGGACAGAGTATTGTTATAGCTTCTGGTCAGGCCATCGCTGCAGTGGTTATTGGCACATATAGCAGTTCTCCTGCAAACAGCTGAAACCTGAAGGATTATAGCAGCCTTTGTGGCAAGACTGTTAAAAACAGAGCTAAACAAAGTGATAAAGATACAAAAAGCAAGGCTAGATTCTTCAGTGCTGTGAATGTGTTTGCTACAGCGTTAAGCTATGAGTATGGACTAATTTTACACAAGGGCACTGGAACAGCATTTAGATTCAGAAGTGGTGCTTTCCCCAGGGAAGGCTCCCAGGAGGACCACTTCCAACAGTTTTTGTCCCACCCCCCTTTCCTCTCAACCCGGTGAAGAAGTGCTGTATTTCCACCCCTGCCAGAGAGAGAAAAATGAGAGAAAAATCATTCTACCAGGCTTGAAATCCCCAAATGCTTTTAGTGGTTGTAATTTCCCCAGTGAGCCATTTTTAGCAGAATGAGCAGATAAAATTACACTGCAAACCATCAGACTGAAAGACAGAATCTCCATCATAATCAGGCATCATTCTTGCAACCGTTTCATCTCAGGAATTCCTTGCATATTCATCCCTCTTAAAGGCAAGGGGACAGAGGTCTCTGAATAGATGCTGTATTCAGGTCTTCCTCCTACATTTTATTGCAATAGAAACAGCAGCTATATTTACTGGGCCTGCATTTGCAGTTCCTTCAGGGTAAGCCAAGGCAGCCCAGTGCTCCCAGTGTACAGCAGCTGTGCAGTTGCAACTGTTTACACCATCGCTGTACCAGCCCTGCGTTCCCTACCAGGACTGTGGGATTATTAAATACCAGTCAAGCACTGAACCCAAACATGTACAGGTGACATCGAGCAGTTATAGATTTACAATCATGTAAATGAAATCATGATGGACCACCAGCTCTGCTCATCACACTTTTCCTCCTGGTCCTCAATCTGTCTTTCAAGTAACATTTTTTATTTCATAAGACTGCTGTGAATAATGATGGCTCTTATAAATCTTCACAGGTTCAGATACTTAATCACACACCTCCTGCATCTATGACCAGGGTAGCAGCCCTATAGACCTGGATTTATAAGGCCACATTTGAATTATCAGCTCTATGGTCATGTATTTTATCATTCCTCTTTCCTTCACAGTTTCTAAATGTCAGATGTATAAAGTATTTGACATTTAGGGAAATACCAGCATTATAACAAATATGACAATACACTAATTTTTAGACAATACATGCTAGTAAGCATGTAATTTTCAATTCTTAATTTCAACCCTAGTATACATATTTTAAAATCACCAGTTTTAAAATTTAAATGAGAACAATTGCTATTGTAAAAAAAATTAATTATAAGCATGATCACTGAACCAAAAATAAGAGTGAGTTATAATTAGCATGCCAGCATATAAATGCCAGAGTAAGAACTGATACTGGTTACAAATAATTGATTTGTGAATAGATATGTTCTCTGTGAACTTCAGAAATCTGTAACTCAAAATCATTCTCATTACAGAAACTGGTCGTCTTAGCTGAAAATACTTCTATGGATGAATGAGCCATGAAAATCAATCACTTTTATGGCCACAGAAAGAGGTTGTTCTGGGTCACTGCCCAGATAGTAAAATATTAGAAGCTTGTGATCTAGTTTATAATTCATGATAGGCTATAGTTAGCCCTACAGATATTAAAAAACCCTTTCTTCTCCTGAAGCATAAATTGCTCTAGAGACCTCTGGAACCTATGGAGTTTAAACACCAAGTCCAATGATTTTGTTAATATATGTCTGTAAATTAAAAAATTTTTTAAGAAATTGTTTATTAGTATTTGAGATGGGCATCCCAAAAGAAAACAAACCTAGCTCTTAAAATTTCAGCATTGCTGTATTGTCCAAATAGTACAATAGTAACTTTATTCTATCACTATTTGTTTAACAGGAGAGTAGGAGTGAACGTAAGATGAGTGAACAGGAAACACAGGTTCTAATTGTTACCACACCTTTGCCTTTGAAAGGGAATTCTGGACGCAATCAAAAAGTTAGAAGCCCATGTGTTGATGTTTCATTATCTGTCACTGGGATCACGCTCTGCTGTCTAATGTCCAGCGCCATCAATAATAGTACTAATAGTTTTTTCTGTGTATTAGTTCAGTCTGTATTAGCCAAATGGGAAGATGCTGCCTAGACAGCTCAGTAGCAAAAGCAGTCAGAGGAGCAGGAGGATTCTGAAGAGGCTATTTTGTTAGATATCACATAAATTAACTGAAAAATTCAGAAAAGGCTCATTAAATACCTCTGTTTTATACAAAATCAGAACACTTCTAGAAACATGGTACACAGAAGCAAAACGTAACAAGTATACCCAGCTACATACATGGCACAGAGCACACACAGCACAAAGATCAAATGAAACTCAGAAATCACTGAGATTGCTAACATTTAGGACCAAAATGTATCTTTGAATCAACAAGTCTGACCTCTGTAAGACTTCATCTCATAATTCTTACATTTGAATTAATCAGTCAACAGCTTAAAAAGTCATTTGAAAGGGGATAACAAGGTGGTAACAAAGATGTTTTACAGGACACACATGCCAAGTGTCAAGGGAAGTGATCAATAGGGAGTAGAGGATGGCTCCAGAAGCTCATTACATGTGGTGAACACATCTCAATACTAAATTTAATGTTTCCTGAAGGGTCTTGGAAGAGAAAATGAGGCCCTCATTTTTGAAGTTTGAGAGGCAAGAGTCAATGGAAGGTTGTTCAGAGAGGATTAAATTGTTCTGACCACTGCTCTAGGTAAGTGACCTCTGCAAGCAGCACTTTGGATGGATATGAGCTGGAGAAGGCTCCATTCGTTGAGCTTTGGCAGAATCATGCTTCAGTGATGAGGGACTGGACAAGACCTATCACCATGCAGGGGGTCATGAAAGGCAGTATCATAATCTAAAGGACATAAATTCAGTCTGAATGCAAAGAGACAGGGCTGAGTTGGAGAATAACCTCTGAAAAATAAGTAGGGTGGTGACCACTGACCAAGGCAGGAAATAACTGGGAAAGTCAGGTAAAGAGGTGAAACTAGCCATGCCAGTCTAGGGAAGTTTCACAACATGACTAAACGTGTTCCCTTTTAATAAAGTGGGGTGAATAGCTTCTGCTCCTATGCAGAATTCTTTCTTTCACTGATGCATTCCCTTAGGAACACACACACACACACACACACACACACACACACACACACGTATATTTCTCCTTCTTTTGAGGATGACTGCATGAAAAAAAGCAATTTTTAACTTGTCTTTTTTGTGATGTCTTGACAGAAAATTTAAAAGCAGTTCTGCTACTGCTGCTCTGTAGACATGGTCATATGTGGTGCCCATCGTTAATATTCAAGATTTGAGAGGTCTGGCTAAGAAGTTTATGGTAACTAAAAGAATATTCCTTTCAAGTAAAAACTAATAATGATGGCTTCCAGCTCCCCACTTCTCCACATCATTAACTATGATCATAGATAATTAAGCTTCTGTCTGACCTGTCCTAAATTGCACTTGCGTTATTACGCACTTGGATTGCCCAGATCTCTGACGCTGGTATATACAAATAAGCAATTCAGAAAGGTGCTGTCATTCAGAGTGTAACTGTAAGCCTTTTCTTTCAGTGGATTTTTCCCAGGAAAAAAAAACAACCTAACTTTCATGTGATTACATGGATTGGAGTGGAGCATCACTTTCTGTGAAAGACATGTTGGATCCACAAAGAATTTCTGACATTTTCCCCTTTGACACAGAAGAGGAAGTCAAACTCTTTCATTCAGTGGATTTGGCCACCAACCAAGCTCACAGCTAAACCCCTCTCACTGAACATCCCATGTAATACAAAGCAACAATCAGACAATGGAGCTAATGTTTCTGCAGGAGGAGTGCATGTTGCTGGACAACCCCTCCATCCAACCTCCTCACACAGCTAACATCTCCCATGTCATGCACTGTAACACATCTGACTTCAATAATTTTTTTAATGACATTTATGAGCTTGTTAACATATCTTTAAGCTTTATTACCACAATTACCACCCAGGTGGAAGCTTGAACATTTAAATCATCATTTATGTGTCTCAAAAATATGGTCACTTACCCTTCCGAGAACTATCTATTACAACTGACCATGCTTTTCAGAATACTCCCAGAAATATTCCCCATGCTTTTAAGAGCCATGAGGCCCATTATCTCCCTATAAAATAAGCAGAACAATCAACATGCCTCAAATCATTTTCCATTTTGGGATACTACTTTGCTGGCCAACAGAGCAACCCAATATAGGCAAGCCAGCCTTTCTACTTAAGCATGGTCAATATAGGGGTTTGTAGCACTAACTTTTCCCAGGACACCTTTTAATATCTTTAATATGCTTGCCTTGTTTTCTGTTCCCTGAGAAGTGAGCAGACTGCTGATGTCCTCTGTGGTCTGTTGAAGAACTTCAAGTGCTTTGTGGGGCTCTAAAGAAGCTCAGTGCTTCTCACTCATTCATCTCATGCTTTATGCCCAATTAGTAAATGAAGATTGTAATGAAAACAATTTTTGTTGATGTAATAAAAAAAACTAGCAAAAAGCTGCTTATTAAAGTCAAAGCAATGTGCACTTTCTTCAGTTCCAGAATAATCCACAAATGATAAATCATCCCCTCTCCAAAAAAAAAGAGAAGAGAAGAAAGTTATTTAAAGTACCCATGAGAAGAAGTAAAACAGTCTGTTGTGTTAAAGGGAGAAGGAAAGAGACACAGTAGCTACCAAGAAAAACATGAGATATATTTGCAGGGAAATATGCCCCCAAGACAGACAATTTTGAAGACCGTGAATACTCAGCCATTTATCAGACATGGGCAAGGAGCCCATCAGGACAGGACAACTCCTCAGAGCAACCCAGACCACTGAGAACTCAAAGGAAAAGGGTTTGTTTTCAGATATCTCAGACCATCAGAGTATCATGTTCTTTCACCTGAAGAGAATAAACTGTGAGTTATAAGAAACTTCTCCTTGCTATTATGGCCTGCAAAAAGGAAAAAATTTAATTGATACTAATTTTGGGTAAGGTTTTTATTCTGGCATGTGCCTGTATAGAACTTGTTTTTGATAAGGGTGTCTTCCAAAAAGGTATCAAGAGGAAATGGAACCATTACTTGCCCTGGATGTGTTGATCTGGAGCATATGGATCTTGTTATCTTGTTATTAAATTTTATTTATCTTGTTATTAAATTTTTGAGCTTAATTTTGAATCTGAACTTCTCTAACTTCAGCTTGCAGACATTACATCCTTTTCTGTTAGATTCAAGAGCCATTCAAAATCATGGTGAAAGTATGCTGTAATCCATGCATTTCTTGATCTTCTTTTAGACTAACTGAACAGAGTAACTTCTATAAATCCTTCACTAGGAGAAATTTTCTCAGTTCTTCAGAATATTTTTTGTGACTCTATCCTACATTCTCTCTCATTTCTCAGTACTTTTTAAAACACACTGGCCTGAACTGCATAAAGCTTTCAAATATTGATCTCATTAGTTCCCCGTCCAGAAGTTATAATGATTTCCCTGCTTCTGTTCATGATTCTCCTTTTATCACAGCAGCCCTCTGTCACAGCTCTGCATAGGGAACTCATACACAACCAGCTACTTCCCATGCACAGTCAACGCTGTCCCATACTTGGTCCCCTATAATGTAGGAATGACTAAATCACCTTTTCTTAGAAATACAGTTATATTTATAGCTGTATATATTAAAAAATAAATTGCCTGAACAAGCTGTGTGACAAAATGCTCTGCTATCTTCTTTGTTTAGTATTATGTCCACCTGTCTTTATTCCATGTCCATTCTTTGCCAGTTCTGTGGGTTATGGAATAACTGCAAGTCTGGCACAGGCTCTGTTGGAAGCTGGTGTTTCAAGAGGTTGTAAGAAAACAGGTATTAATCCCTTTCACAAGAATTTTAATGAAAATTGGCACTTCTGTTATAATGGCATATGATAAGACAAGTGCCTTTCAAAAATCTGTTGCATCTGTGGAGGAACAAAATGTGTCTTGCCATTGTAATAATATCTGTGTGACAAGATTTATTTTCTATTAAATTGATACAAATTGGCAAGTATTCTTTTATGCTCCATTCTCTTTCTTTCCTTTGGAAATGGACAAAGACTGATTTAGAATAAACCTAAAATATTCTCTATATAACCCCTACATTAGTTATGCTCCTAATTGTTTCCAGCTTGCCTAGCAATTCAGAAAAAATCAGTGAAGACTTCAACAATTAATTCAACAATGGGAGAGAAAAAAAGAGAAAGTTAAATTTAAAAACAAAGGTTAAATGGGCTGTGCAGTGCCCAGGGTATGCTGGTTCAAAGATTCTGAAAGATCAGTAATAACGACACAATTTTGTGCATGGGAAGAATTTCGTTCATTACACGGTCTGAGTGTCTAAATGACATTCATGTAACACTGAAGATTAAATCAATGTGAAGATGAAATCTCCCAAAAGGAAATTCTAACAAAAGCCATTTCTACAATGCACACAGGCTGTTGTCATACATTTGGGGTTTTCACACTTCCTTTGTACAGCAAACCATTACTATCTGCAAGAGTTGTTACCAGAATATGAACTTTCTTAACTTTATTTAAATTACTATGACTACATATGGGGAAAAATAAAATTCAAAGGAAAAATAACTCCAGGTAATGAGGACTCTCACTTGACTAGGTGCTCCTTCAGGGTGGTTTTGATTATATGGATTAAAGACTAAGAGTCAAAACAAAGAGATTGAGAATAGAGAGAGGGTGCTTAGGAAGGATAAGAGAGGCATGGGACTCTGTTGGATTTCCTGAAGGGAGGCCTGCTAGATGGTAGAGATCCAGACGAAAAATATGTCAATGTGTTATTTCAGGGTAATTTTTCTATTTGAATGGGACTGTTTAGTTTCTGTGGAAAGCTCTATAATTTACTGGCTGGTAACTCAGGATGCATCCCAAAGCCTGATGCTCCTACTGTTCAGACCAGGAAGGCAAGGGAGCAGATGACACTTTTCATCCCTCAGCTGTATGAGAAGGCTCCCCATCCATGGCGCACGGGGTCGGTAACAAGTACTTGCCGCTCAGGACATGCCTGGGGCATGACCCTGGAGAAGAGGCTGCTGTGTATTGCCAGTTGCAGATGCTTGAAGGAAAGAAGTGCGTGTCCCTGAACTCACGCAAACCTCCTGGACACAACAAGTCAGACTGCCTGAAGAGTGGGGAAACTTCCAGACTCTGAGCAAGACAGATGACAGCACTAGACTCCACAGGTATATAATTCCTCACAGGCATATGTATTCCTCAGGATGTGCCAGTATTGTGCAAAGTCACGCTGTGTTACCCGAGCTGGGCCAGAGTATCTTTATACATCACCATGGCAGTCACAGCGTCAGACAGAGATCCTCAGATCCTGGGTCCAAAGCGAGCACAACCCGACCTCTGCTTCCTGTTCCAGCACTAGGCTGTTCTGTGCTAGCTTGAGGGTCAGCAGACGTCTCTATCAGCAGGTTCATGAGAGACAGAAATAAGTAGAAAGGCAGTGGTACAAAAGCTCTTTAGCTATGACCTATCACTAATTTTTGCATCTGGTAATCCTCATAATGCCTAAACAGAGATTTTCCTCTAAATGACAAGTGTTCTGTTTCACTGGGTGTAATCCATTCCAGTGCCATTTGCCCTAATGACAACAGTCCACCATCTCAGTAAAAAGTGACAAACTGGCAATACAGGATACAAACATTAGCTTGTTTATAATATGTTATAATTGGAATGGAAATCATTCACAAATTAACTAAGTGAATAAACACAGCTCTCCAAAGTCCTAAATTAAAATATTCAATTGAAATGCTTGTCTTCACCATTTGTGAAATAAATGTTAAAACATTTGAAGAAAAGCTTTTGCATTTTTATTGCAACTGTTCTAAATGGAAGAGTGACATATGATGAAACACACCAAACATTCAGTCCAGATAACAGGAAAGTATTTGTCACACTGTCACATAGGAAATCACTGGATAAAACTGGAAGACAAAGATCAGCAGCAAGGTGATATCCATTTTTAATCCTTGTTATAAAGCAGGAGGGGCACCAGAAATACGAATGAATCATCTTGAATCATCCAGCAAAGTTTCACAAGGCTTAGCACAGTGACTGAGGTTGATCTGAATGAAGGATGGCACCACGCATGCTTGCTGAGACCATAACTCAACAAGGGAGAAGGAAATCTTCCCTCCAGATTCCAATCATCCCCCAGGGCCTGATTTTCCAGAGGATTTTAGGTGAATACTGATGTAAATGAGGACAAAGCATGTTTTCCTAAAATCTCCCAGGCTCCTCTATAGACCAACTCATCCCACTGTTTTGACATGCCCTGGAGGACACACTTCTCTCCATTGACTGTACAGAGGACCTTGGGAGACTACTTTCTGTGCAAAAACCATCTGTATCTGGCATCTAAAGCTGTTTGCTGTGGCTCCTCTGACCCACTGACCTACATCCAAGTTTAGTTCCAACTCACTCCAAGTCCCACTGGCCTGCCTGCACTACTCAATATGTAACACCTTTGTAAATCTGGCCATGTGTCCGTAATGTCACCATGCAAAGACGTCAGGCATCCCAATGCCCTACCCCCCCCCGCCCCTCCCCACGCTACCCAAGCACAGCCAGGTGCTACCTGCTCTAAACCTGACACTAGGCATCGCTCCTTTAATCTTTTTATACCGTGTTTTCATTTTCATGTGGTTGTAGACCACAGAATCGCAGAATGGTTGAGGCTCCAGGGTGCCTCTGGTGGTGCTCTGGTCCAGCCTCACTTCTCAAAGTAGGGTCAGTTAGAAGAGGTCATTCAGGACCTATTGGAAAGGAGGTCGTAGCCATGTGGAGGTCAGCCTCTTCTCCCAGGTAACAAGTGACAGGACGAGAAGACATAGTCTTAAGCTGGGGAGGTTTAAGTTGGACACGAGGAGGAATTTCTCCAGAGAAAGGATGACTTAACATTGGAATGGGCTGCCCAGGGAGATGGTGGAGTCACCATCCCTGGAGGTGTTTAAGGAAAGACTGGATGTGGCACTCAGTGCCATGGTCTAGTTGACATGGTGGTGTTCGGTCATGGGTTGGACTTGATGATCTCAGAGGTCTTTTCCAACCTAATCGATTCTGGCATTCTGTGATTCATTTTCATATGGTTATAGACGACAGGATCACAGAATGTTTGAGGCTCTAGGGTGCCTCTGGTGATGGTCTGGTCCAGCCCCACTTCTCACTTCTAATGGTCAATTAGAACAGGTCATTCAGGACCACAGAACCATAGAACTGTAGAATGGTTTGTGTTGGAAGGAACTTTAAAGACCATCTAGTTCCAAATGCCCTGCCATGGCAGGGATGCCACCCATTAGATCAGGTCACTCAGGACCCGTCCAACCTGGCCTCGAACACTACCAGGGACGGCGATGTCATCAGCTTTTGAGTTACCTCCAGGGGCAGAGACACCACAACCTCTCTGGGCAAACCCGCGCCGCCAGCACTTGACCACCCCCACGGTACAAGGACAATTTCCGTTTAAATCATTTTCAGGAGGCTCTTGCTGCAAGGGAAGAGCCGGCTGGTCGCTGCAGAGCGGCGGGCGGCAGCCCTTCGGCGTCCAGCGGGCGAACCCCGGCCGCAGGGCCGGGCGCGGCNGCTGGCGCCTGGAAGGGACCGCGGCGACCCCTCCGTGCCTCCTCCTCCTCTTCCTCCTCCTTCCTTCATCCATCCATCCGTCCTTCCTCCGACCCGCCGGGGGACAGCCCAGGTGATCCGCCGCTGGGGGTGCGTGGTGCGTGTGTGTGTGTGTGTGTGTGTGTGTGTGTGTGATGTCCGCGTCGAGTTTGTAAGTTCTCAGAGGATATCGCCCCACTCTCCCCGCAGCCCGGGCGGCGGTTCCTCACTGGGGGTCGGTGAAATATATTCCGCCTTCCCTCCTCCTTCCCCATCCTGTCCGCTCCCTCCGTGACCAAAAATAATTCCGCGCTGAAATCGCGGCTGCAGGATAGTGGGGTTTGCCGGCCCCCACCCCAAATTGCGGCGCTTAGAGGGGGCTTTGGCTGCTTTATGGGTTGCCTCCCGTGCCCGTGCCTCCTTCCCTGTGCAGGTTACCCTTAGGATCACTCAGCCTCCCTGCATCGGTCCCTTGCAGGATAATCTCGGGCAGTTTCAAATATCCTCCCCCCTCCCCCGTTTTTGTTTTTATTTTCTATTGTCACATTTATGTAACAAGTGCCTGCCTGCACATCGGGCTGGTGTTGCTGTCTAGGGCGTTGCATGCTCCGGGGGGGGTGATGTTTCCAGTGCTGTGGCTGAACATTAAAAATAATGTCTTTCTGTTGAAGAAGACAGGGGTTAAAATGAATGAAGATCTGAAGGTTAATTTGAGCTGGCTGCCTCAGGATCATGTAGAAGCCAGCTCTACAGAGAATGCCTCAGCTGCAGGCTCCTCCCTGGTTCCTGCCGTAGACCCTGAGCCAGAGCTTTTGGTAAACCCCTGGGACATTGTCTTGTGTACTTCAGGGACCCTTATCTCCTGCGAAAATGCCGTTGTGGTTCTGATCATTTTCCATAATCCCAGTCTTCGCGCCCCCATGTTCCTCCTGATAGGCAGCCTGGCGCTGGCAGATCTCTTAGCAGGCATTGGATTGATCATCAATTTTGTTTTTGCCTACCTTCTGCAATCAGAAGCTACGAAACTGGTTACGATTGGACTGATTGTTGCCTCTTTCTCAGCATCTGTTGGCAGCTTGCTGGCTATCACTGTTGATCGTTACCTCTCCCTGTATTATGCTCTGACTTACAATTCAGAGAGGACTGTCACTTTTACCTATGTCATGCTTATATTGCTCTGGGGAGCATCTATCTGTATTGGACTGCTGCCTGTAATGGGCTGGAACTGCCTCAGAGATGAATCCACCTGCAGTGTTATCAGACCACTCACTAAAAATAATGCAGCTGTCCTTTCGGTCTCTTTCTTGCTCATGTTTGCCCTCATGCTGCAGCTCTACATTCAGATCTGTAAAATCGTGATGCGCCATGCCCATCAGATTGCCTTGCAACACCATTTCCTGGCCACTTCCCACTATGTGACCACCCGAAAAGGAGTGTCTACTTTGGCCATTATTTTGGGGACTTTTGCTGCTTGCTGGATGCCTTTTACACTCTATTCTTTAATAGCAGATTACACTTATCCTTCTATATACACCTATGCCACCCTCCTGCCAGCTACCTACAATTCCATCATCAATCCCGTAATATATGCTTTTAGAAACCAGGAGATACAGAAAGCACTTTGGCTCGTCTGTTGTGGCTGTATTCCTTCTAACCTGTCTCAGAGGGCAAGATCACCCAGTGATGTCTGACTGGCAGCCAGGAGGACGCTCCTTAACATGTTGCTTTCCAGACGTTCTGTCTTTGGTTTAGATGCATTCATTAAATGGTGTGTGATGGGTTCTCATAAAAACCACAGGATGGACTGACCTTTTTGTAAACAGAAAACCCCAGCGACCGAAATCAATCGAGTGGTTTAAGGAAGATTTCCAAAATCCAAATAATCAGTGTTCTTACAGATTTATAATGTTGCTCAGGGTCTTTTTGTCATATTACCCAGACTTTGCCATGTTTGCCATGATTTTAAATTAAGTTTTCTAATTAAAATTGGATTGAAACAGCAGACTTCTTTGAAATTGTTTATGTGATTGAGTTTAGTCATACTGCATGTTACAATCTGTTGTTAGGATATTTTTTTCCTCTTTAATTTTTTTTTTTTAATGGAAAAAACACCCCAAACCAAGTCCTGTTACCCCATCTGTATATCATGAGAATACTCTTCAAAATAATGGCCAATTGTACTGATCTATATGGTATTTATTGTAATAATCTCAGTGCAACAAATTTGCTCTAAGTGAGAAAGTACATGTGCAGCTTTTTATTTTACATCTCGGCATGAATTAGGTTGACAATTGTTTTCAAGAGTTACCTGTTCTCTCATGTGTTCTGGCTGGATGTTAAAGCAAGATATATGCGTTGCTTTCCTTTTCAAAAGTCAGACATATGTTTTCACTTGCATGTGGGACATTGGAGCTATGCTGTTGATTTTAAAACTGACGGGGGTATCTTTGAAATTGCTGAAACAATATGGCCTCTTTCGACTGTGCATTTGTAATAGATTGAAAACTAGGTTTCTCAGACAAGTTTATCTTTTCAGAAGAGTATAAGAAATGTTTCATAAAACAACCTACAGATTGCTTGCAGCACATATTTAGCACAACGTGAAATGGTTCCCCTACATTTGTTATCAAGTCAATAATATTACCATTTGTTCTCACTGTTCTCCTATGTGATTTTAAATACCAACGTTTATAAATTCTCAAAACGTATCTGGTTCATAATTATATGCAACCAGAACTGAAAGATGAAACAGTGTTTTCTCCTTTTCTGGCAGTTTCGTTCTTTGCAGTGTACACATGTCAGTTCACTTCATTATAGGACTTCATTATAGTTCTGGTCTAGAAAGCAGAGCTTCCTCTCATGAATGGTTAAATTTCAAACTGCTTCTAACCTTCCACTGAAGCCACATTTAGAATGCACTAGAAATAAAGCATTGTTTTCTAATTTGAAGATTTGATTGTCAGAGAGAAAATCTTCCTGGCACTTGTCTTCGTGAAACTTACGGTGTAGCCTCATGTAAGTGCATGGGAGTTTAGACTACCGCTTCCATTAATGTTGGTGGGAGCTCAATGCCCTGGCATCAGTGGGAGGTTGTACTCCCTTGAATGTCGAAGTCAGCATATTGTATTGTTGCTTCAGTACCTTCCATTAAAAAAAGATTCCAAAACTCAAGTGTAAGAATAGCAATATTTACAGTTCAACGAAAAAATATACCTGTGTAGTAGAGATAGTAGAGACAACTGCGCTGCTGGTCTGGATTTTTCCAAATGGAATCTGTCCTTTTCACATGGACGTTTGGATGACTGTAGCTTTTTGTGGCAAAGTTTCTGTGACGTTAAGAATCATATGCTATACACAAAGCTGAATCTCAAATGTGAGTTGTCTGTAAACAAGGCTCTGTAGAGATTTTTATGAGCAATAATTAATTTTAGTTGCAATGCTGGGTATAAATTCCATTATTTACTTGGTTCAACCTTCATGATATTTGGTTCTTACTTGGTAATCTGATTAGTTTAATAATTGCATGGCATTTACCCAGCTAGAGCTGTGAATTTGAAGCTCCCCTGGCTTCTCTGTGATTTACAGATGCTCAGCAAGTTAGACTATGACCTCTGCTCAGTGTAGGGTATTGGTGTGCTTTATCTACTTATGAATGATACTGAAACTCTAGTCATTGAATTTTGTTACAATTTTTTGTATAAGAAATACTCACCTCATAAATATCCATGCTACATATGTGCGCAGTTTTGCAAGTATGTAAACTATTGGGAAATAATGGCAGTAAAAGTCATGAGATGAATAATGTAGAGAGGCTGAATAACGTAGGATGGTACTTTTAAAAGAAAAATGAGTTAAAATCATGCAAACTTTGCTCCCCCTGCTTTTTCCCTTATTTGTTCTTCTGTATCAAATTGCTAAAAGTGTGATTGAGATGAGCAGCTACAACTGTGACCAAAATTCAGTCCTGAGGGCAACAGTTGTTTTCCTCATGCAGACCTGCTCTCATCCCCTTGGATAACCTCACAGGCATTAGTGTTTTTCTGTAGGCAACACCTGTGTGGTAGGGAAGCCAGAGAAAAACAGCACAGAGGGAGATAATGTCATCCCCTCTTCTCATGCTGTTTCACCTCGTGCCCTTGTCATCTTCCTCACTCCACAGGCTGCTCAATTCCGCAGAGGCTCTCCAGTGTGTCGGGGGAGCCAACCTCTTCCTTGTGCCAGAGCAGAGAGATTTGTAATTGGAAGCTTCTCTCCTGAGGAGCAGAGCAAGTCAAACGGAGGAAAGAAGGATTAATTATAGCAGTCCCACAAAGCTAGCTCATAGGGATGTGATTTGCCCTTGTTTGAGGAGTTGTGCATGGTTACCTTCCACCACAAACAGATGAGAAACATGATTCTGCCTCCCAAGCTACTGCTGTGACCTCCAGTGAGGATTTTGCCTCTTCAAGAAATATGTTCTTAAACTGAGACTGTGCAGCATAGGCCAGAAAATCCTACTGCAAGTCGATGACATAGGTTTGCCTGTAGCTATCAGGCCAAACTTTACCATAGGCTGGAGCACTGGGATGGGTGCTACATGACACACCTCTGAGTGTGAGACTGAGCTCTGGGAAACAGGGGCAGAGCTGTGGGTACAAAGCTGCCTACCTCACTTGCACGGAAGAATTGCTTGACGGCCAGCCACCTTTCAGATCCTGCAGAATTAAGCAGCTCTCTGCTGTCCCCTCAGAATGACAGTGGAGGCCCCCGCTCTGTACGGTGAGGTGCCAGTGTCCATCCAAGGTCCTCCTGAAACTGGCAGAAATCCAGCCAACTTGCAGTTCCTGATATTTTGTTGTCCCATCAAACAACAACAGTGCATAAGACCAGGGGGGTTAGATTCACCATTCTGTGTACAGTGAAGTAGCTTTCATATCTCCATTGTAATGACAAAAGATTTTTTTTTTCTTAATACGTAATTTAGTTTAAAAGATTGAAGTTCATGTTTATTTATTAACACACTTGACCCAAATTTAGTAACAGGTTTTATCCTGATGGGAAAAATTTATCGTGGTCAGATTTTCATACGTTCATCCTCAAAGCTTGGGAGAGGATTTTTTTTAATTGTCTACTATTTTTTTCTTTTTTTTTAAAACCATTTCCCCCAATAGTAGTATTTCAGCAATAAGGAAAAATATGTTTTTAGCACAAAAGCAATAAAATCCTCCATGATGTGGATACCACAAACTGCTGAGTAAACTCAGAGCAATAGAGAGGAAGCAATATATACTTTAGACGAAAAAAGTAACTTGAATAAGGACTTTCAGTAACCATAAGTCTTCCTTTGTTAAGCAGATGCTATCAGACCGATGTGGGACATTATTTCTGGTTGATTTGCTTTATAATTATTGAATTCCTGAATAGAATTACACAGCAATAACATTTTACCTTAATTCTTGGATCCTGAATTTGTGCTATTTGCTGAAAGAATTATGTACTGCAGCGGGGAGTTTTATCCCTTTCATTGTTTGGCATTTAGTTGTACAGCATTCTGTGGATAAATTAATAGTGTTTAGGATTTCCAGTTGTAACTTAATCCCGAGAATACCCGAATTTGTCATGCTCATCAAGGTGACTGTGATAAATGGTGCTAGCCCATTCTGAAGACAGCTTGATTATGATACCAGTGAAGAAAACCCCTGCCAATACCCAGGCTCTTTGGAAGCAAGCTGAAAGGCCTGATATTGCTGCTGTATCTTCCTGCCATGGACATTCAGTGACATAGGCAGTTGCATCCATCCTTTAGTGTTCAGGGACCAGCCTTGGGGCATCTTGGAGTCTCTAAAACTCCTCCAGGGACAGCAGTGAACTTTGACGTAGACCAAGGCTCATGCTATCCCCAAAGAACTATTATTCTCTTGCCTCATTTTCTTAGGGATTTTTTAGCTTTTAAGAATAAGATGTGTGCGACTTCATTTCCCCAAGGTGATAAGCAACCTGCTGTGTGATTGGAAGTTGGGATAAAATAGCATTGCTACAAATCAAGCCCCTGAAGCATAACTACACACGCATTACTTAAAAAAAAAAAAAA
>VZTF01006013.1:426311-557764 GCA_013397755.1 Cnemophilus loriae
AAAGTGGTTCTGTAACATTCAGAACAATGTTTTCAAAATGTTGGCCCTGACTTTTATGAAGAGAAAGTATATATGGCTTGGTTTTTCTATGTACAATAAATAAATAAAAATAAGAATTGAACAGAGTAGTTGCTATTTAAAAACCCTCCAGCTATCCTGTCACTTTATCTGAGATACTGAATGGTTCTAGATTGGCTTAGTGATAGTCCGGAGATGTTCCATGGAGGAAAAATAGGATCTCTCAATCTCTGCTTATAGAGAACTAAAAGGAAGGAACTAAAAGGGAGTGCTATAATTTATATCTCATGAATAAGCAAGAGGTCAGGAAGGATAAATTAGGCATGTATATCTCCCTCATCTGTCAGTAGAAGAATGATGGTACTCCCAATAAACTTGAAAGGTCTCTTGTCTGGAAATATGTTTTTGGTACAAGAGGAAATTACCCCTTAAAACTGGGTGCTGCTGTCTTCTTCAGATCAAGAATATGCAGTTCCTTTTAATGGATCAGAAATCTGGATGAACTGCAAAGATATCCACTTTCATATTAAGTGAATGATGAAAGATGAGAGATGGAAGTCTTTATGGCTTGGTGAATCAGCCAGATTCAATCACTCGGCGCTTGAGCTTCGCCGGGAAGGATGCTTGGGTAAATGCATCCCCTATGAGAAGGTTGTTTTGAACTGTCCATTTGGAACCTTACCCGAGGTACACGAGCACCCAGGAGGGCTCCTGGGGCTGCCCCTGTCCTGGGGTGTGGTGCAGCAGTCCCGTGTCCTTGAGGCTGGCAGGATGGCTGCCCCTCTTGAGTGGTGTCCAGAGAGCAGAGAGAAGGAGATATGATCAGAAGTGAGGTCCACCTTCCTGGAAGATGTTGCCCCTTATTTTATTCAGATTATTACTTGTCTTGTTAGCGCAGTCTTGTGTGGCCCCACTTGAAATCAGAAGAGGGTTTTTGTGGAAAAATATTGAAAATTCAAAGTAGGACCACCAGAAGATTATTTTACAGTAAGTCATTATGTATTTCTGTTTCTTTTGGGGAGCAGCTAAGCCTGTAAGTTTGTAGTAAATGTTTCTTTGAAAACAATATGCCTTTGCACTAAAAAAGTCCATGCTGTGGTTTATTCACAAAATTGTGATTTTGTAAGCCCCACAAGAAGAAAGAGTTGCACATTTCACTGTTGCACAAACTTCTTATAGAAGAGAAGGGAAAAAACCAAACCTGAATGTAGGTTAGATGAAACCATATTGCAGTTAATTAGTGTGTCACTGCTGTGATGCAGACTAATTCAGTGCCCCATGGAAAGGATAGGGGGAGATTTTTCCAGTGCCCCATGGAAAGGATAGGGGGAGATTTTTCCAGTGGAGATTCTTTGCAAATAGGTAGAGAGAGTAAAACTCATTTTAAAACAATGGTCAGTTGCAGTTGCCGTCACAAACTCCTTGGTTTGGCTTTTAAGGAAATTGTTCTCGCCTTCCCAAATGTTGGTTTTGCACTTTACGTATGCCAAGGCAATTTTTACACACTTGCTGATATGCCAGATATTTAATTGGAAAATAAAGTATTGTTTGTTTCCCCCTCCCAGGTAGGGGGAAGTGTGTTATGTCCCTGAACTAATGAACTGATTCAGTTATCTGGTATCTCTAAGTAGCACAGAACTTTCTAAAAAGCATGGAGGTCTTATGGACATTCATTGCACATTTAGGGGCTTCCTTGAATTACAAGTGTAGAGTATTAGTGTTTTAACTGATGCCCATAGAATTACAGGTTGGGTTATTTTTTTTTCCTTCTTCATCTCCCCACCACCCCAGCCACCAGTAGTGAGATGTCTGGTACAGTCCTTTTTGTTTCAAAACATTGGTTTGCAGTTGGACTCAATGATCCTAAAAGTTTTTCCAACCTAAATGATACTATGATTCTAAGTACCTGCCTCTCATAAGCACAGTGGTGCATTCCTAGGTAAAAGCTGATTTACAAAGTTTTAGTAGTTTGTTATAACCCTTTCCAATATATCAGCAGCCCTTTTTCATTGAGCAACTTTAGTGAGCATTTGCCTCGCACAGGAAATGTCTGATTCACCTGGGGGAGGGAAAGCAAGTGTACTGCTACTGTTTTCTTTCCACTGGTAATATTCTTTTTCCTCTAACCACTTGATCCCAGCCATACAATCTACCATAATATCCGAGCACAGGCCTAGTCCCAATTTCTCAAGGAAAAAGCAAGCCAATATTAACTGCACATGCTGAAGACTGCATCCTGCAATGATTTACCTTAGAAAATGGAGGGGCCTTCCACTTTTAAGAAATAGATGCCAACAAAATAGATTTTCTTTATTTTTTCTTTCAAGTATAAACTCATTCTTAAAAGGAAATACCTGTGTCCAGCTTTAACATACTAGTTATATTACATGCTGAATAGAGAAACAGTTTCTTAGAGTATTTTAGTATGCCATTAACTTGATTAAGTATGATGAGCTTTCACTTTTAAATAGCATAATTATATACTTAAATATAATATATATACACATACATAATTATTACGATTATTTAATTTACTTTTTATATGTACGACATGCCATATATTATGCTCTTGTGGATGTGTTTAAAGTGTAACCTCTTTGCTGGACAGTTTCTTATGAGCAAAGAAAGATACTGACCAACTTGTATGAGTCTTGCAAACACTGAAAGATTCAGCAGTAACTGATATTTCAACAAACAAAGACAGAGCTAGAGGTTTTAGAAGGGAAGCAAATTTTCATGTCTTTAATTTGGACAAATCCCACTGCCAGCTGTGAGATTGCAGGAGTGTGTTCCATGACCACAGGTGGTACAGAATGCAGGAAGGGTACTTGTCTCAGGCATGGGCAGTTACATCTTTCTCCACACATTGTTCCCTTTTCTCTCTTGCTCTTTTTCTGTCTTTCACGGGTGCTTTGGTAACAAGGACTGCACAGCTCACGGCTCCACACAGTCGTGGGACACAGGGGTACATTTTGTACTGGCTGATGCTAACCTGGGGAATATTAGACTACCTAAAAAAATTTATGCATTCATTTTTAAAGGGCATGCAAAATACATACACGCTTCAGGGGTTTTCTGGGAAAAAGGTCTAGGACCTCTAAGATTTAGGGCCAAGGTGTAGAGCTCTAATGCATTGATTACTTACGGTCCCCACAGAATTTTCCTCTTACTTCAGTGTTCACTAAGATTAAACCCATCAAAATAACCAGAAATTTGGCTTCCCCTGCTTTCAGGGAAGAGATATTTTATGGTATGCAAGTGAAAGCAGCATGACCTGGCCCTTCGAAAATTGAAATAGCTACATCCAGAAAAGGACAAAAGGTTGTGTCCCCATGGAGTGCAGGCAGTTGTGCCCCATCCATGGGTTTTTGTGTTGCCGCTCTTTGGTTGCCCTCTGACAATGTAGTCCCTCAATATATGAGCAACACTCAGTCCACCTTGTGGTGCCTCTGCCCCAGAGGGCTCACGAGAAAAGAGCGCAGAGGTGAGGCTTTTCTGCAGTGTTGGTCGCAGGTCACAGCACGATGGGTTTGGAAGGGAGCTCTGCTCTCAGCACTGAGCTTTCTGAAGACATGATAGAAAATAGGGAGCCTTCTTCAATCACGTACCAGCCAAATTTGAGCTCTTTTCTTTTGTATTGCCCTCTCCGTGTCAGCAGAGAGTTTCCTTAGTCTAGGAGGAGGAGAGTAAGTGGTTGCTGGGAGTGAGCACGCTCCAGCACACAGCTTTTTACACAGCAGCTCTCCCAGAGCCCAGCAGCTGAAGGTACTGTAATCTGCTTCTGAACTCGGGCTGGTCCCTCTAGGAAGAAAATGCACTTTTCCAGAATGCAGGAAAAGTGTGTGTGATTTGTGCCAAAAGTGTGGAATGAGTATTGCAGCTGAAGAGGCAGGTAAATTGCCTGGATTACACATACAGCAAAATAGTCAGGCAGTCTCAAGGGTTATTTGCATGTGCTCAAATATATTTTTTGTTGAAGCTGGTAGCAGTCCCATATATGTATGGAGGAGGAGAAGAATATGGATTTTCCCACTGGGCCTCAGCCAGAGCCAACCAAAGGAAATGGGCATTCTTGGTTTTGTCATTGTTTCTAGAGAGAGACACATTACACCTCTGTCCATTTTGATGTCTACAGCTTTTTACTCTTTGGGGCTAAAGTCCTCCCTCCTTTGTTTGGTCTGAGCTTTACTGTCACAGCCAAAATCTACAAAAGTTGATTGTAAATGTGTTTACAAATGGAATTTCATAGGATAAGTGCTGTACGTGTGCCTCTGAAATAAACCTGTAAACTCTGTCTTTAACTTCAGGCTGTGAAATTTGGAACACCCTGGGCTAGTAGAACCACTTGTAATTTTCCAGACTTACTAGCTAGACCCCCATGTGTTTTGTTGCCAAATGCCATTAAAAATAACCTGTAGTTTACCATGTTCATGTCATCAAATCCTCAGAGAGAACTTTTCCTAGGAAACATTGCGCATTTCAGGTAGACACCTGATACTACTGACTGCAGTGTAGTTCCATGCTGAATTCTAAAAGCTTTAGCAAAAGCATCTGCATGAAGGATAGTTCTCATGCTACACGTCTCACTAGGAGCCAGGTGGATTGAAATTTTGCATGTTGTGCTTTTCGTATGAGAACCAGTTACTGGTCTCATACATAAAGGCCTGTGGTTATTTCTTATACTAATTTAGGTTTTTGGTTTGTTTTTTTTTATTTAACTGTGGTTGAAGTTTGAACCATAGCTTGCCAGTGTATGAAGTGATTTTAAAAGGAAGTGAAACATCTTTGCCTCAGTTTCCCTTAAGCTTAAAGCTTTGAATTGCAACTACAGAGCTTCTTGTTGTATACAAGATAGTAATTTAATGCACTTTATTTAAAAAAGGCACAAATTATTTTCTTTATAAAATGTTACAATTGCACTATGCTGTAAGAATTGGTTACTAAATATAAACTGTACAGTTTTGTAGTCAACATTGTAAGTGTTTAGTCATAAATGATTGAAACAATTACATGTTTCAGTTAAATGTTAATTTTATATGTGGTGTATGTAGCCATAAATAAATTTTCCTTTTTGAAAAAAGAAGGGTTGGTTGTTTCATTTCATTGAATTCCCCATTCTGTTTCAAATAACGAAATGATATCTTTTCTACAAATACAAGATTTAAGAGTGTTCCAGTGCAAAGAGATGACAGATGACACTGACTAAACCTGGGGGATTAAATTCAGATGTGCAAACTTAAGTTGAACTTCTCTAGATACCCTGCATCTACTAACAGTGCAGAAGGAAATACCAGGCACTGCAGACAAAAACTCTGAAAGAAGAGCTAATAGGAATTCTTGAATGTAGAGTTGCAAATGAAAGCTGGAGTGACCTTCCATGTCTACCTTTCTTATTCAAGTTAATTTATCTATACTGCACTCTCTTCTGACACGCTGCCTTTTATTATCATTGTATACACTCCGTTTGGGGGAACAAAATGCAGAATGAATTATAAGAGGTTCTGCATTTAGTCTTGCTAAATGGATGTAAGTACTTAATATTTGAGTTAGCAATCATTAACTGGGAGAGGTAAAAGTTACTATGAAAGTAAGAAACTGTGTTAACCTAGATTTTTTTTAGAAGTTTGGCCCTAATCCTTGTATTAAGTAACTGAAAAATCAGATGCATGATCACAGTTCTGTATTTCCAATTTGACTGTTTTAGATAGGCTAAAAGAAAATGGTGGACTGTCTCATTTTCCAAATTATTTTTTTTTATAAAATGTATATCTTAATTCCTCTGAATGGTTCTCTTGAACACCCATATTATTTTCCAGGTGTATAAATTGATGGAATGAGTTACATCTCTAACCATAGGACTGACTATCGTGTACCATAGCCATTGAAATGTTACTTCTGAAAGAAATGGGACAGTGACTGACAAATATGCAGGTGAACAACCAAGAGTGAGGCTGCTTTCTTTATACTGTGCAGGTTTACAGTCCTGCATGTCAGATGGATCCTGGAGGAGATCTTAAGGATGTTTACTTCTGCCAGATACGGTTGTCCTCTCCACCTCTCACATCAGACATTCAGGCACCACCTGTTTTGTCTAGAGAAGAAATTGGTATGATGGTGCAGGAGTAGAGACCCAGTTTGTGTCACTGAGGTTAAACTATAGCCAAAAGGACTGCAGCACAGCGGTGACCAAGATGTATTTGATGAATGTTTTTTGCTTACAATAAACATGAACTACATCTACACAGTGTAGACCCTTAGGAACTTTCAGCCATCCGCTTTACTAAACTGGAAAAGAAATAAGAATTAATTGGAAAAATACCAATAGAGAGGGAGGGGAAATACATGTTTCACCTAATGGAGAAGCCAGTATTGAAATCATCTGGCCCTGGCTGCTCGGGGATCAGTTAGGGCTTGATTGCTGGAGCCTGAAGAGGTACAATAAACTGAACCTGTTCTGACAATACAGTGCCTGTTTAACTTGGTTCTGCAGTTGGGAGGACTGGGAATGAGCCAGGAACAGCAGGGTTGGATGGTTCAAGCATCTTGGTGTTTCTGTATTGATGCCCCTTCCACATATCCCAGTGTCAGCATCAGCCTAACAGATGGAATTATCATTAAGAGGACAAAATGGCTGACCAAAACAATAAATAGAGTGGTAAAAGCTTGCCAAAACTTAATGGTATTCAGCCAGAATTGTAAAGGAATTCCTGTTAAAATTGTGGAAGTATTAATGACGTTACAGAACTAGTAGATATCCTGGCTCCATTTTAGTTTAGAGCAGGTAACATCCTGCTTATAAAGCAATCCAGCAGTATCAGAAGCTCAGGAAACAGTTAACTGGGAACCTTAAGCTCTGGCAATGTTTAGACCAACCAGTAAAAACTACTTTGTGCCTCCCACCAATGGTATAGTGCTTTGTGGTTGGATACCAGGTATGCCAGCTGGATCTGGAACTAAGCAGAGGGCAACAGAATTATTAGTAATGGGTATGCAACAGAAAACTCATGTGGCCAATAATAAATGGCCGCTGTACTTACAAGGATAAAACAGTTGAAAGCTGTCAGGATGTGAAATAATTTCCATACTACAGTAAGCAAAACAAAGTTTCTTTATATGAGACCCACAAGTGGAAATTAAAAAGTGTAGTTTCAGTGTTCTTTTGTTTGAGGATGCTCGACTGCATCGTTCCAGGTGGGCATGCCTGTTCTTAGGTTCATTTAAGTGATGTAAGTCACATCAGAGATGAGCTGCTGAGTTGGACGGACTTTTGGACACAGCACAGCATATCTTACCTTCTTACTGAATTCTTATGAATTATCTTAGTTATAGCAGGGTGTCAGAGAGTGTCTACTACCTCACCACTGTCCTATACCATGAATCTTTGATGTCTGTGCAAAGTGTGAGGCCTGTGCAGTTAATGGAGATTTTACATTCATTGCTGAAAACATTATAGGAGAGATCGTCAATCTGGCATGTATGACAAAGACAACTCCATATGCAGATATTTTTAAAATCCTCCACTTTAAAGTTATTTTGAAATTACCTATAATCATGCACATCCAAGTATTTTTTTTCTCTAAAATTGCTTTTAAAATTAGCAGCTCAAATCTAATTTCTCTTTTTAGGTTTTTTTATTGAAATGTCATCCTTATAACAAAAATGTTCCGTGGGGTTGTTACTACTTTGCATTCCTCTAATGTGGATGTGAGCTGAGAAACCCCACTGCTGTACAGCACGTTACAACCAACCCTTGGTTACTACATTCAGATCAGCTCTTACTTGAGCATATTCTACTTGCAAATTTTATTATTTTCTTTCATATCTGCAAAAGCCTTTCATCCCTGTATTTTGCACCTATTGTAAAGCTGGTGGCCTTTCAATGCAGGCGTTCTTTATCTGACAACAAAAGATATTTTAATGTAACCAGGACGCTGTCTTCCCACCAGTGCCCTAGCAGAGTTGCTTTCACCTTCCTTTTTATCATGATGTATGGCATTTAAATGGTGCTTGACAGAAAGCCTATATAAACACATTTTCTAAGATACATTGAGTTTGCCATCATCATCATTTTGAGCTGTCAAGCTCAAAAACACACAATTTCCAGAACAAGGATCAACACATTCCAAATCATTCAGCTTACAAGGGGAATATAGAGGATATGGCAAACTAAAGTGGGAGAGAGCCCTCACAACTCCAGTTTCAGGCATTAGACAGGTCTAAATGGGGGCAGAAAATTCCAAAATCTCAAACTAACCTCAGGATTTCCTTCACTCCCCTGGCTATTCCTACTCTTTCACTGTTGCATGAGGGGTGACCAAGAGGGGGCTGATTCTTGTTCTCTTCTCTCTCACATGGCATCAGTTGCTGCAGCCTCCAGCTCGCCTTTTGCTTTTTCCAAGAGCTGGAATTCCTCAGTGGTGCCACTGGTGGTGCAGTGCAAGGACGTACATGGAAATTACCGTTAACATGGCAAACCGTGCATCTGCAAGGGCATCAGGCTGGAGAAGGAAGCATTTGCTATTTGCCAGTTTAGCCCAACAGAAAAAAAACCCTCCCTGACATCCAAGCAGATCAGATAGCCCCACTGCTTTCAGAGGGAAGCAAGGGCAAGCTCCCACTCCACTGGCCCTGGCCTAGAGGCAGGGGACTGTTCAAGTGGAGGGGCTGGTCCCTGCACAGCCTGCAGACACTCCCCTGGCTCCATTACTCTGCAGATATGGTTGAGTTCACTGCCTGGCAAGGTAGCATGTGCTACACTGAGCCAGGGCCGCACAGCAGCAGCTCATCTCTCCCTTGGTGCTTTAGATCCTTCTGCAGCCTTGTTTCTTGCTCAGATGGGCTCCAGGATTTATTGTCAATGCTGGATTCCCAATCCCTTCACAGCTTTTTGTGGGAACTAATAAAACAGATCTGGGTTTTGTTGTTTAATTAAACAGCCTATATTAGTGTCCCTGGAGCTCTCTGCGCTGGGGTTGGTTTTGGTTTGGGTTTTTACCCTCTCCTAGGAGGATGTCACAGAAAAATGGTGTGGTTTCTTACTGTTCAGTCCATTTCATTCATCATGCTTTTTCTGGAAGGTGTTTGTTTGCCTTCCATCCAGCCACAGCTTGTGCACAGCCTTTACAGAAATGCAGTCAGCGTTGCCGATAGATGTGTCTGGTGTTAGATCTGCAAACCCCTGTGTCTGCCATCACAGGGTCGTTCAGGCTGGCTCCAGTTCAGCAGCTGTGTGTCAGATGTGGAATCGGGCTCAGAAGCTGCCCTCTTCCCCAGGAGCAGCAACCTGCCTTTGCTAAAATCGCCTGTTTCTGCTGGCAGAAGGGGGGCCAAGAAAGTGTTCCTCGGGGTACTGTTTGCTGCTGCTGTGGTCACCACATCTCTGGAGCCTGGGGAGAGTGGGTGTGAGGGACAGGCTCCAACAGGCACAGGTCAGGGAGGCTGATTTTCATTCCCTTGTGATCCCAGATTGCGAGCAGGTGTAGGAACAGACATTGACCTGTCCAGGATATGTTTGCTGCTCAGCCATCCATGGTGCATCTTCCCTCTAAGATTCACTGGGCTAGCTGGGTGCTGCTAGACACCAGCCCTGCCCTGAGGACATGCAGCAAGGCTGTGCTGTAGGAGTGTGTACATAGCAGACCCACAACAGCTTGTTGGCTTCCAGCTCGCATCAGTTGAATGTCTTTTCTCTGCATTTACCCTTAATTTGCCTTACCAGGGAATGTTGCGTTCTTCTTCGGAGAGGAGATAAAGCATTCATCAGAGCTCGGTAGTTTTCGGTGTTTTTCTGCTTCTGTGTGATTCTATTAGAGGCTTTTTAAATGAGCAGTCACTGATCACACATGTCTGTCTCCAGAGATCTAAACAGCAGAATCTCCATAATTTCCGCTGCTTCACAAAATGATACAGTATTTCATTAAAGACAAGTTAAAAACAGAACAAAATGCTGCTCTATGTCCCTTTCAATCACCTCACCTTCAGCAGTCATTTGTAAAAAGACTGTTCCTTTTTCCTCTGCTTAGAAGTTGTTTTTTACGCCATTTAAATGACAGCCTAATGATATGATAAAAGGACTTCCCCGAGCACAGGTCTTCCCCTTGTGTCAAAATATCAGTGGATTCCATATGTAACATCAGACGCAGCTGCGTTGCAGCCGTAGGTGAAGTTTCCCCTGTGAATAGCTTGCGTGATATTCTATCACTGTGGAGAGCGCTTCCTGTTGGAAAGCTGTTCTGAGACAAAAGTCAGCAGGGCTCCAACCCCCACAGTGGAAATCAGCAGCAAAAACCCTGAGCAGCAGCTAAGTACCTGTAAAGATGGCAGCATATGCAGAAAGGTGGGGCCACGTATAGAATAATTCAGACCATTTATGATAAAGTAGCAATATTGTTTTGAAAGATACAGAAGCCTTGACAAACACATGTAAAGTGCTTCACAACAGATGGCAACGTGAGCACAAAGAGGTCATATCAAGCATGTGGCAAACACATCTGCTACTCTTCCTTCTTGCTTCCCGAAGTGTTTGCTGTGAGAATGCGGCCGATAAGACTAGTGGTCTCTGTCACTGTGCATTTGTGGGATTATTGTCTAAAAGAAATTATTACAGTGAATTTAACATTTACTTAAAAGTTCTGAACAATTTCCACTCCTGAACTAGGCTACGTCACATCACATCATCTGTATGTCTCCCTGCCAGTAGCTTATACCTTCGAGGAGAATGCACCACTACATAGCAGTTGTAAAGCTTAACATAATATTGCCTTGTTGTCAGGCTTAGAGTGTAAACCAGGCTGGCATCAGCCTTCTGCTGATGCAGAAGCAAATAGCAGTGTAAAAAAGAGATGGCAATTTGACAGGCTTCCAGTAATGGGGTAGGGGAGAGATAGGGACACTTCACAGATTCTGTGAAGCTTTGGGCGCTGTGCACCACCTCCCCTTGCAGGAGGACAGAGGCATGCAGACGTGTCTTCAGTCTGAGCCAGCAGATATCCAAGGGGAGAGACAGCAGCTGAGAGTTTCTGGGCAGTGCATCAGGTTAAAACCTATGAGGCCTAAGGTTTATTTGACCCATTAAAAGTTACTAAAAGCCTCGCTTCTGAGAGGGTTTTACCAGATGCTTTTCTCTCCTGGTGAAGCTGGAGCCCAAGAGGTATTTTGCAACCAGCATCCATTGGTTCAACGGCAGCAGAGGTACAATTTCCTGCAGAAAGGTCGCAGGCCATTTGCAGCTTTCCGAGTCAAAAGCAGTCCTTAAAACTCCATCTAAAAACCACCTGGCAGCAGTTGTCAAGCACTGTAATTGCCCCTGTGTTGTAGCAGCTGACTGTGAGAACCAGAACTCGAAACAAAATCCTGCCCAGGAGAGATTTTGGGTTTGTTACTGATGGTAAAACCAGAGCAGATGTGTAAGTGGAAGAGCAAGATGTTGCTTTTGAGTGCACAGCATCACGGCTGGGATACGGTGTTCCAGAAATAAGTGGGGTAATGAGCTAGTGCCTGTTACGTGAGAGGTCATCTTATCTACAAGTGAGCATTGTAAAAGAATTCAGGAAGCAATGCAGAAACTTTTTGATTAGCTCTGCTTTTCCCTCTGGTTCGCCATCAGGAAAAAGAGTGGTCTGGATAGCTGGTGAGGTATGGAGATGGTATTTCAGATCACTGTGAGACAAAAAAAGCTTGGAAGCCAGCAGGGCAGCTGAGAGGGACTCAGCTTGGACCAGCCTGGAGGAAAGGATTTTAATGCTGATGCCTGAGTTTTGATATAAAATCAAATTTAGCAGATGAAATTACTAGAGAGAAACTGATGGGAAGCTCTGACATTTGTGTAAAACATACAGACATCTGTCCTTTAACCTACAAAGGCTTTATAACACCTAAATTGTCATCAAGATAACAGAGGTCAGGCTGCTCAACAAATTGACGTCATCTTGTGCTGCATTTGGATGTTAAGGGGTTTGTTTTATAAACACACACCCCTGCAGGTAAGTCAGAGGTTGCACAACAGCCTGTGAGGAGACGCTGGGGGAGCTTGGCTCATTCAGCCTGGAGAAGATCTGGCTTCACAAGGACCCAACAAAGCTTGTGGGGGTGTTATCAAGACAACAGATCCAGGATCTTCACACGGTGCATGCTGAGACTACAGGCCCAAATGGAACAGTGAGGATGAGACTGAATATAAGGAGAAACTATTTCCCCATCAGGACAGCGAGGCAATGGCACAGGTTGGCCAGAGGGGTTGTGCAATCCATCTTGGAGGTTTTCAAAACCCTGAGCAACTTGGTCTGACCCTGCTTTGAGACAGAGGTTGGACCAGAGACCTCCTGAGGTCCCTGCCAAGCTGAACTATCCTGTGGTTCTCGGGGAGAATGAGATACACCTGTGGGTGTCCATACCATGATCTGGAAGGCTTAGACCTTGACAGAGCATTATCATGGAATCATAGAATGTTAAGGGTTTGGAATGGACCTTAAAGTTCATCCAGTCCCAATGCCCCTGCCATAGGCAGGGACACCTCCCCCTTGACCAGGCTGCTCAGGGCCTTATCCAACCTTGCCTTGAGCATTGCCAGGGTTGGGGCATTCACAGCTTCTCTGAGCAACCTGTTCCAGCATCCCGTTATCCTCACAGTGAAAATTTTCTCTCTAATATCTACCCTAAATTTCCCCTCGTTCAATTTGTACCTATTACTCCTTGTCTTATTTTTAGTTCATAACAAGGAGGTAAATAGAGATCGAGCACTGGAAGACACTCCCTAGGTAATGGGGGGGTACCCATTTCCTGACATGTAGATCAGCTGCTGGCTTAAGCCAAGCACAAACTACTGGATTTAGTAGAAGAATAAATGACTGACAAATTAAAAGAGCCTATAAAATACTGGTGGTCTGGCTCAAAGATCTAGGAGACATTTCTGGTGTTAAACAATAGGAATCAATGACTGTGGTCACAGCAGAGGCATTGACACAGCCTCCACAAGTTACATACTGGATTTTTCCTCCTCTGTTTCTTGCTATCTGCTGCCTTGAACAGTAACAAACAACTTTGGTGCCTACCAAAGGGGAAGGGCAGAGAAAGAATGACTAGGGGCCCTAGTCATTTTTTTTCACTTTTTACACTATGCCCTTCATAATTTTAGTATTTTCCCCATTATTCATAACACTGGGTGCTCACAGAAGGGAACACATTTTAAAATTTCAAACATTACAAAAAGCTCTGCCTTGGGGCATGAGCGTTGGAAATAAAATTAATTAAAATTACACCAAGGTCTTCATTGGCCCACAGCAGGGCCAATACCAGAGGCAGAAACTGTATTTAAAAGAAAAAGTTAACAATTGTGTGTCAGTTTACTCAACAGATAAACCAGAACAGCAGACAGATCAGAGTTACAGCACAAGGCAGCATTAGCTTTTGGATTCTGAGTGGGAAAAGATTTCCCCACACCATTAAAAGCATGTTCTTTGTGAAACCAAACAATTCACAGTCACTCAGCTCCAGCCCAAGTTGTAGGAAGATTTCAAGTCTGCAGGGCCATATCATCTGGAAGAGTTAAAGCAGAACTTTCTGTCTGCAGGGTACCTGGCACAACATACCCTGGTCCTCACGTTAGAATCATGGATAATCTGTATTTAACACAAATTAAAAAATAGAACTAACAATGACAATTATGAGTTCACCATTATTTATTTCTCTACTTGAAATAATTTGAGGGTATCAGTCTAGTTGGTGGTGACCGATCAGTTTTTCCCATGATGTTTGACTCTTTTATTCACAGACTGGAAACAAAAGTAACTTAAAGACATCCTGTCCTCCCTAGGACTGAGGTACAAGGAAAAGCTTGCACAATTTCTGGATGGAGTTGAGCCTTCCAGGTGCCAGGACTACCAATGCTGAAGTCACAGGGGGAAAAAAAAGGGAGGAAAAATTTCCTGGCTCTGCCAGCATTACTAATCAAGTACTAATGGTTATGACATGAACATTTTCTATGGCAGCTGGTGCATTGCTAAACTAATATATATTCCTTAATACTATTTTCCACATTATTATGTCTGGCATTATCTCTCTAGATATAATACAATTTTGCTGCTATAACAGAATAAAATACTACACATCCACAGTTTAAAGAATTTCCTGTTCCCTGCTCTGTCTTTACAATGGACCAAATCACCTGAGTAAGTGAAGTAACAGCTCATTTGTCACTGTCCCAGCCACTTGTAAAAACTCCTTGCTAGGAATCCTGTTCAAACTGCTTTTAGGCTTTTGTCCTGTTGAAAAGTTTCATTGAAAGTCTTGAATCTGCAGCAAGAACTTGTTCCTGACTTATATTGCATGTATGTTTAGGAAACCTTCACGCTCAAAAATATCTGATGAAGTCTCCGTATCAGCCATCTGGACCAATTACAATGGGCCCACCACCATCCTGCCCAGCCAAAACCTGCTCACCTGGCAGCTTCCATCTCCATCAGCCAGAGAGAGAAACATGTCCCCAGTTCATTTGCAGTTGGTCACTGAAAACCCCGAGTATTAACTCCTGAGTGACATGGGAGCCCACTCTGAAACAGAGCAGAAGGTGCCCTACAAACCCTCAGCAACTCAGCCTTGGAGGGTGTGAGGCTGCCAGTGAAAGTCATCGCTTAGCCTGGGGATGAGGGAGGATGGGGGAAGGCTTATCTTTAGGATAATGTGAGTTATAATTTGTGCCAGATTTCACCTTAAAAGAAAAACATTATTTCTTAACTTTTCATGTAGGGGGAAAGAAAACATACCCACACAAAACAGAGTAAAAAAAAAAAGTCCCTCCTTGCCATTGAAACCTGGGCTCTCTGACCTGGGTTACTCTACTGACCACCAAAGGCCACCAAATTTCTTTGCTTTGGGTAGGAGGGAAGTTCTCGAAAAGGTGTAGAAAGTGAGAGTTCGGGGGCACGTGCTCCCATCACTCCCTGAATAGTTGTGGAAATGAAGGTGTGTGGAGAATCCCTTCCACATGGAGTGTGCTCCACAATGGAGACTTAACAACAGAGAAAACATGAAGCTCCAGATGTACCAAAAATAATAGTATCATACACACATTTACACCCATCCATAAAGTAAAGCCTGTCCATCACCACTCTGCTCCCTGATAGGAGAAGGAGCAGCTGAGGAGAGTTCCTGGGGGAATCTGCTTGGCATTGGTGTTTTCCCAAGTGAGGTCTGAGCAACAAAATGAAGTAGAGCTTACATAGCCCAGCAGAGCTGCACACCAGCTGTGCAGAGTACCTGCCACCTACCTCTGCTACAGCATGAAATCTCGCATGAGCTAATGCATGAGCCCTGCCAAGAAGCTGATCTGAGGTGCACCAGAGCACATTCTCACTTGAAACTGAAAGAAACTGAAATAAACGAAGGAAGAAGTTTTGTCTTTGTGAGTACAACTCCCAAGACACCAGGGCTTTCCCTCAGCTCTATATAACCAATAAAAAGGAATTACAGAAACCACATTACTAAAATTAGCTTAGGCGCATGCATATTCCTGCAAGCATTAGGAAAAGATTAAAACCAGAGCAGCTAGTGACAGTGCTGTCTCATCCAAAAGATTTGCCTACCAATGAGAGACTGCTTGTGTAACACTCTCTCGAGGAGAAGCCGAGCACCAGGAGCTGAAGGATCCCAAAGCCTCTGCAAGGCAGCCCTGGTGTGAGCAGTGGGGCAGAGGTGCCCTGACCAAAGCCCAGGCGGATGTGCAGGACAAGCTGCTGTGCCACCTCCCTTTTTGTCCTGGTTTTTTCTTTCCCTTCCCCATTCTGGCAGGTATCTTCTTCTCCCTTTCTGCTTCCTCTCTGCCACCTGCCAGAGTAGTTCAGGAATTAGCAGGGGATGCTCTTTGGCCTCCTTGTCATTACATTTAATTAGAAGACACCCTCATTTGCTTTGCTTTTGCTCTCCTACCTGGCAGAGTAATTTGCATTTCACAGGCCATTCTTGAGTCTTGTTGTTCCTCTGCCTGAAGTGAGCAACACAGAGGGTCACACTGAGTGGCTTAGCAGCAGCAGCTGTGGCACAGCCAGAGTTGACAGCTGAAAGAACACCTGGAAAGTCTACAGGACTGGTTAAAAATTAATGAAAAAGGAAAAATGCTGAACATGCACTAAGCCCGGGCTGTCTAAGGTCAGCACAGACACAGAGAGCATCACAACTAGGCAGCACACTGAGAACAAATCAAGCCCTAAGCACCTCTCCAACACAGAGTGATAAGAAATTCATAGCAGTTGGACCGTCTACCCCCTTTGCGTGTGCCTGGAATATCTTGACAGCAAATATAGTTCTGGAATTCCCACCTCCTCTTCGAACGGCGCCGCAGTGAGGCAGCAGTTCAATTTCCAGGTCCCTTTGTTGTCAGGCTGTGCCAGTGCTGCTACCAAGAGCAGTAACTCATACCAGATCCAGTGCTGAGTCACTTTTTTGGCTTCACTGCATAATTTGCACCAGCAGTATCAAAACAAACCATCTGCTTTCAGAGACCAGACATCTTTGCAACACCATGCCCCATACCATAAGTTAGTAATACAGCAACTGTCACAGGTGCCCAGATGAAGATAATCACAAACCCTTCCATAATGTTTGAAATAAATCAGATCTTTCAGGAACAGTCAACTTCTCAGCAGATGCTGAATGCTAAGAGCTTTTTGGATCTCTGCTATAATAGTACAGATTACATTGAACCATTTCAGATTGCTCTTGACTTTGCTTTTGTCCATGCCAATACATGTTTCTGTGGCTGAAACTTCCAGCCTTCAGTACTTACAAGTGAAATTTGCAACTTGGGATGTGCATAAGCTTTTCTTCAGGTCCACTCTTGAACTGACCTGGAATTATTAAAAATACTAGTGGGCCAGGAAAAATATGTATGTTGGTACATCGAATCCTAAAAGAGATTCATTGCTGAGGAGGCAGTCTAGGAACAGAATGATGAAAAGAATCCTGTCTGCTCTATTTCTTGCCACCTGTTCACATGAGGCTTTTTTAGTCTGGTTCACTTAAAGAAACAGCAGTCATCTGGTAGAGCTGAAATGCAAACACAAATCAAAAGGCGAGCCCTGGAATTTGTTTTGGCTAGAGATCTACAGAGATAGGAAAATATGATAATTGTACTATTCACAAACTCAAAGCACTTCAATAGGATTATCTGTAAGCCAAGTTAATTACCTTGAAAGAAATAATTCAGAATCTGCTCTCTTTCTTAGAAAACATAAATATGTTTAATAAAATTTGCAGTATCTAAAGTTTTTTTCCATTTTTTTTTTCGCCTAGATAGGGCACAACCAAAGAAATCAAATTAATTCCTCCTGACAGCATGGGTAATAAGGAATGCATAGTAGATACAGGCTTTAAATGCTGCAGTAGAGATGCAGTTTTACAGGAAAAAATTGTTTGTCTGTACATGGTTTTGCTGTACACACAAAAGCAGCTGCATTATAGAAGGTTATTAATCAAATGGATTCAGTGCTTTAATTCCTATTCCCTGAGAATTTCTGAGAAAAACTTAGTCTAAAGAAGTCACAGTTTTGAGTAAATTACTTGGAAGTCATTATGTGTTCTCTGAAAAACGTAATTTTTCAAGCTATTTAAACAGCCCATCCAAAAAGCCACCTATTCTCCTCCCACTCCTGCAAAATTTTGTTATTCTCCTCCCCCTACTTCAGTCCTCTTGAACCTGCTGGTTCTTCTTGCACCTTTGTAAGCACAGAAAATTTAAGACAGACCTAACTTAGTTGTGCAAAGCTGATTAAAACCAGAGGAGAAGAGGTGATGTAAAGAATCTGAATAAAGTTAATCTTGGATTAATGGCTGTATTTATCATACAGAAGAAGAGAGAGCATTTGCGGGGGGCGAAGGGGATGAAAGAGAAATAGCACAACTTGAAGAAGCTACAGAGAAACAGCCAGGGAGCGTCAATACTCCAGCACATCATGTTCACTGTGCTCTGCTGCTGTGAATCACAGCACAAGGTTTTATGTACCAACCATGGGCATTCAGTCAATTTTAATTGTATTTCCTGTTGTGACATGCCTTTGAAAAAGAGACATTGTTCTGACTGAAATGTTTTCTTTCACTGTCACTTTTCCCATCTATTCAGAATCAAAGCAAATTATAGAAAAATAGAGCCTTCAGAATGGCTGAAGCAGATTGTTATATGGCTCCAGTTAGCTGAAAGGAAAGAACAAAAGAAATATCAAGTGGCAGCAGTGCCTTTCCAAGACACGGCAGAAATGGATGCTGGACTGGGAATCACACCATTCCCTGTAGGAATGCACTGGCAATAGTTTTTTTGCAGAGAAGGCTGGGTTTAATCTGAATCCACTCCTTGCTTGGTATCATATATAACTTGAGTACGGTTTGGTCCATAGCAAATCTCTCTGCTCATAGGTAGGCTTTGAATAAGGAAAAAGCCAAGGTTCCTGTTCAGATAATGTGGCTGCCCACCAACTACCCCTCAAATTCAGATTAGACTGCAGGGACCACCTTTTCTTTCTCTGTTTATACACCAGCGGTATCATAAACTTCTGGCCATAACCTCAAACAGTAATAAAATGACGAAGCCTGCAACACACTTTTCATTCTCAGAAAGAACAAAAACCCCGTCTGGAAACTGCAGATATATCAAGTTTATTAAGAGAAGATAAAATGATCCTTTTTATGCTATTAGTACTATTGACTTGTAATCTCTTGATGCAGTTTAGATATTATGGAATTTCAGACTTAATATTCTACCCAGTGGATGATATAAAAGCCATTATTGATTTCCACTCCCTACAGCAAAATTCATCTCTATGTAAATTAATGATTGTATAATATATTTTACAATATAGATTAGTTGTCATTCAAGCGTTGATCTATTCTCATAACAACAGGCAAGTTCCAGGCAGTAACACACCTAATGAAATCTGGTTAGACCTTTGCCCATTGACACTCACATCTGCAGGCACATCATCAAACACCATAAGGAAAATTTGGGATGTGTTTCTTGTGAGAGAAGGAGTGGTGTACATAGCAGTGCTGCAAAAACCATCACTCACCATCACTGTCCCAGGGGAATAATTACTCCCTTTCTTTTTAGGAGGATAGAGGAAGACAGCAATGTCTTCCACCTACCAACTATTCAAATCTTTCAAATATTTGGAGAACTTCCAGAAGAGGGAAAGTAAAGCAGCAGCATCAGCATGGTAAGGTCCCCCACACAGCAGCCCAGCCAGCTTCTCCCCTAACCCACACCTGGGGAGCAGGGAATGTGAGCAATGCCAACAGCTCTCCCCATAGTGCAACGAGGCATTTCCTATGTGCTCTTCCCTTAGTGACCAGGAAGCATTTGTTTTCTCCTCCTCAGAGTGATGAAGACAGTGGTGGGACCCACGTCTCAATCATTTGGCAGGGGAAAACTTAACCCTGCCATGAATGTCCTTGTCACACACTAGGGGGAAAAAAACCAAATGTTACTGTAGGCATCGGGGGCCACATCAAGCCTGGAGCAGCTTGGTTGGACTCTGCTGCAAGCAGGACATTGGACAAGAGAACTCCTGAGGCATCCTCCTGCGTGAACTGTCCTGTGATGCTATGAAAGAGCAGAGGAAAGGCTTTCTACTAGGACTGGCTTCCACCACACAAAGAAGCACTGGAGTCTAAGGAAACAGCATTAGCTCTTGTTGCTGAATGTACTTCTCTTCCTGACTAGGAGATTGTTTTCAGATCACCTCCCCATCCAAACCTGTGCTTGCACACAACAGAATGTGGGAAAATTTAGATCTGCTGAAACCTCACTCTGATCCTCCATTCCTGTTCTGAAAGGCAGCCACAAAACTCTCACGTCCTTGAAAAACAGCCTTATCAGAAACAACAAGGCCCTCAGATTATTTCTCATCAGGCTGCTGATAGGCATTAGAAAACATTGCTGTGTGGTGAGATTCAAAGCACATCACCCAAGGAAGGCTGGAGAAGAACGACCAAAGTTTTTAGTTTCATATTAGGCTCAGCTACAGCCATTGGAAGTCTGATGATGAAACTTGCTGTGCAACTAACTTCTTTCTTTAGCGATTCTTATTACCGTGTTGCTCAGAAGCTGAACAGCACATCCTCTTCTAGTCATACATCATCTTCCCTGTAAAAAGAGACACTCACAAGATTTTTAACTCAAGCATTGCATTTACAGCAACACAGTTTTTAAGCATTGATGGGCAGCATCCATAGGGCTCAAGCACACAACCGAAGGCAGCGGGCACAAAATGACACACAAGGGGCTCCCTCTGAACATCAGGAAATGCTCTTTCACTGTGACCCTGACTGGGCAGTGGCACAGGTTACCCAGAGATGCTGTGGAGTCTCACTCCTTGGAGATACTCAAAAGCCATCTGGACACGGTCCTGGGCAAACAGCTCTAGGTCATCCTGCTTGAGTAGGGGGGCTGGATCACATGGCCTCCAGAGATTCCTTCTCACCTCAAGCCCCCTGTGATTCTGTGAATGAAAAGTTTAAAACACCCAACATTAAGCTGCTGCAATTCATATCCCCCTCCCAGCTTCCTTGGAGGCCTCCTCTTCATTTGTGCAGTCACATCACCTCACAACCAGGGCAGGCTCAGGGGACTTGTGAGGATATTTACAGGCGGGAGCTCAGCCAAGGTGCAGTAAGTTCCTCAGCTGTCAGACCTTGTTGCTCCAGTGCTTTTAGCTTCATGGCAGTTTTACTTGTCAGAGCACTTTGTTCCAAGTTTGTCAAGAACCCTGAGACTCTGAGCCTCCAGCACATACACTGAGATTATGCTGTACATCCACTTTTACCACACTAACACTCGATTACTGAGAGATGAACATCTCTCTCTCTCTCTAACTCGAAATTCTTCGTCTCTCTGTCCTCATACAACTGAATTTTAATTAGAACAAGCTCTTATGATTGCTCCGTTTGTCCACTGGAGGTCAGTCTCTTGCTACACAAGGACTGGCCCTCTTACCTGGTGGGTCTGCAGGGGACAGAAATCTTACAGCAGCACCTCATTTTCCTGTCACCAGGATTTTAAGGCTTTGGGTACAAGATGAGGACAGAAACCTAGTGCAGTCTATAATGGAAGCCTGCTCCTGGCATGTCCCTTTCCAATCAGAGTGACATAAAGAACTGCAGGAAGATGAAATGTAGTGTTTTCTCAGCTATTGAGTAGGCTCAATCCAAAAGCTGCAAGGGCCCTCCTGCACCTCTCCTGCCACCACTGCAGCGTTGCAGGAGCGAAGTGCCAGGTTCCTCTCTTGGGTAAAAAAGCATCTTGTTTGGGCAGGGAATTCGTAACTGATGAATGAGCATTTTGAAACATTTTCACGCTTTCTGCATTACCTGGCTTTGTATGTAAATCAAATACTAAAGTGTAATTACCAGCCACTAGATTTTTACTATCTGGTTAATCCTACTTGGCTCGTGTGCCAGGATGAGCTCCAGAGAAGGCGGCTGTTTCGGCTGCTGCTCAGGCTGCGTAGGAGAGGTGCTGCACCACGCTGCTTTCAGCAACACCCGCTCATTAGCAAGGCTTCCTCAGCTACTGCCAACACTTTGCCAGACATTCAGCACAAAGATGCGGGTGTTTGCCTCTCCCAGGCTGAGCAACAGATGATGTTGAAGGATGACAACAGCAGCGACCAGGAGCGAGCGAGTGTGGCAAGGAAAGGTGAACAGCCATGAGAACAGGGCTGTTTGGCAGTCACACACAGAGCACAGGCACTGGAGTCCACACCAGTACTTTAGTTTGGATCAGAAGCACTTTGGAAGCGAATCTGCTCACTCCATGTCTCCATGCTGTAATTCCCATCATGGAGCAGCACATGAATTTGATTCCTGCCAGATGCAGGTAGGCACGAGACCTGCTCTCACTACAGCTCCAGGCATTTAATTTGCATGAAGCAGAACTGAAGCCCAGCACCTGCCGTGCCCTGGTCTACAGACTGGCTTCCCTTTGAGCCCCACTTCTGAGTCACCTGGACATGATCTCACCAGCCAGCTGACATCAGGGTTGTCTAGACTGCAGTTTCAGGCATTAACACTGATGAGATGAGACAGTCCCCATGCTGTGGATCTCAAAACCTGGAACTTTCAAGTTCTACTCTATTTTGTTTAACTTCCATGCTAACAAACTAATGGTGCCTCCTGTATCTTCAGTTCTGTCCTGCCAAGACCACTGTTCTCAGAGGGAAATGTTGTTCTTTTCATCCCACTACCTCTCCATTTCATTCCATATATGCTTCCTGAGGCAACAAATTTTTCTGCATCCTTTCTACCGCACTGATACCCCTGTTAGTATTCAAGCAGTTGGGTGAGAATAAATGGTTGCTGTCCAAACCCAGAGAGAAGTAATACCTACAGCAGGCTGGTAATTGCAGAAATTGTGCAAAGCTCACATCTGGAAGCCTTAAAACAGAGCAGCACTTTAGAAGTGTGCTTTATCCACACATTCTTTTTATATATCCTACCACCCTGAGTATTATATGTTTTACTTTCTGAGAAGAACACATTACCAGTTCACTAGGCTCCTTTAGCAATTCTGTATTCATGAATTTTAAAAAAGACCTATTTACTATTTAAAATGTCAGCTTAAGTCTATTTATCCTAATCAGGTATCGAGGCCAGCAGCGCCGCCAGTGCCATTTGTACCCTCATGTCTCATCTGATCAGTGAAGGAAATAAAAGCTGAGGCAGGCAGATGGCTGAATCGAAGAGAAAGGTCATTGCACACTGCAGCTGAAAAGGTGAAGAGAATAAAATAGGGAAGGTGATCTTCAGGGAAAAGGTTAAAACGTAGCCTCACCATTTGGAGGCTTCTGTATGGAGATAAATACAAAGAGAAGTATCATCAATTTCACCAAAACATTTTCTCCTATTCTTCAGAACAGAAAAAAAATCCTGACCTTTCTCTTTTTCCCTATCTCTGTCCTAAAAATCCTTATTTTCTACCTCCCATTTAAGAGACAGAAGAATTCCACAAATCTGTGCTGTTATTCTCCCCGTGTAAGAGGGGCATCCATGCTTAAATGCTTCTACTCTACTAACGCAGTAAATAAGCAGCAATGTTACAGACAACTTCCACATCTCCTATCTCAAATAATTCTAGCTGTTGGCAGCTGCCTCACCATTTGGTGTATTTTAACTAGGTTTGAAAATCCCTAAAGTAAGGACTTATTATCTATTTCAGCAAAGTACGAAGTAAATCTATCAAGGCATATAAATTATTCACATAAATTCTAGAAACATAGCAAAGAATATAGGACAGGAGGGGCACCACTGGAGAGGGATGGAGCATCCTTTACTTAAAAGCATATAGTAGACCTAAATTCAGATTTCTAGGCAGACCATGGCAAGTTATAGAATAAAGATGGCTCTTGAAAAATTTTAAAAGCATGGGTTGTCATGACAGTCACTGGGGGTGTTGAAGAGAGTACAGGGGAGGATCAAAAATGGGATACTCTTTTCAGGTAAGCACTTGTCTGATGGCAGTCAGTTGGGTACAAGGCAGCAATCTCACTTACCTTTCTTAAAATATTTGTGAAATGTCACAGTGGTGCTTTGCATCACTTATGGCAAATCAAAGACTGGTACTGGGAGGAGCAGTGAGCCAGCAGGATCCAGGTATTTTAAGGTAAACTCCAAATGCCCTGAGAAACTGCAGATGTTTATAACTAATCAAAATCACATTGCAGCATGGCATTGCACACATTATACACCTTAACAGTCTTGACACAGTCAGATTAAATATTCTGACGAACCTATTCAAAAGTTCTTCACAGCAACACAAAAACTTCACCATCTGCTGTAAGCAAAACTTCTAAACCTTCGTTACAGCAAAATGTGCCGTAAGTACAAATCATGTAGAAATAAATTTATGGGGAAACTTTTAACACCCATCCTTGAAAGTGTTACTTTGGTTGTCATTCTGAGAATATGAAACAAACAAAAACCCTTCTTCCTCAGAGACAGAAATAATGATTACAACATAATGGCAACCATAAGCAGTTTAGCCAGCTGTGTGAAGGCACCCTAAGAAGAGTTTTAGAAAGCATACTAAATTTGGAAGGAAACACAAACAGAACAGAAAAACAAACCACAACAGGTATAGCTGAAAACACCCCAAAACCAGACCAGAAAAAACGAATACAAACAAACCTGAAAGAGCCAAGCGAGGCTAAGGTGAGGCCTCATGTGGTTGGAATAAGCAGCAACTTTGGAAAGGCTTAGCTTAGTGATGAAGTGTGACTCTATGATAAACAATCCTACTACCATCATCCTCCTCCGTGGAGAGGAAAAGCCCTGTACCCTGAAGCAGCACCCCTTTTAACACCCACTGCTACCAGCACAGTCACAGAACAAGGATCTATCCAAAGGCAAGACACCATGGCCAACCCACTAAACCATAGGTCCTGCTGAAACAGGCAAGGGGAATATCCTTGGCTCATGTAAACCAACTACTGAAAACCAGGAGGACAAGACTCATGAGAGGAGGCAGCAGAGGGACAGGCTGCAGGTGACAGCCTGTGCTGGGCTGTGGAGTTCAGGAGAGCACAGGCACTGCCACCATGGCTGGTGACAGCATCCAGTTTGTGAAGGGTGACAAGCAGTGGGCGTGGGCCATTCAGAAAGTAGAGAAGGTGACCGGTAAGGGACTAGAAAGTTAAGCTCACTGGAGAAAATAAACATTAACAACAGGATGACTCAGGAAACTGGCTAAAAAATTCATCAGCACTAGCAGGTACCAAGAGGACACCTGATTTCCAGAACAGAGGAAAGAGATGAGTTCTGCCACGCCCTTCAGTGTAGTTGGCAGGACTTCTGTTTAGCACTGCTGCCCCACACAGAGGGGACAGGCTGCCCAGTATTAACTGGCATTAGGGTAACTCGGGTAACTCAGGCAGACTCCCAGGCCTCTCTTCCATCGTCTACCCTACACTTCACTGGCAACGAGTGACTGCTGAACAGAGCAGTTTTCACGTGGTGTGACAACACAGAGCAACTAAAATGCCGAGTGACTCAGAAAGGCAACACGTTTAAGACAAGCTGCTGAGACATCTCAAAACAGTTGCCCCCAGCTCTGACTTCCAAAGCACTCTGCACGTAACCCCTTGACACGAGAAAAGCACAGAACTCCACCCTGCTCCGGCTAATCAGATAAGTTCTCTATCTGCAGCAGTAAGAATTAATCTCCAAGAGACTACTATATTTAGTTAAGACTCTTAGGGGCAACTTGTTTTCTTATGTAGCTGAAAAGCCCAGCCCAGCACAAACCTGAGAGTGCTTTCTACTTGTAGGAGTGCATGTCTGTGTCACCCACAGATGAGAACACATTTCTCCAGAGAAACCTACAGAGACGTGACAGCACATGAAAAGACATTCTTTGCCTGCTCGTAGAGAAAGCAAAATATTAAAATTCCTTCTCCCTGTTTTGTACTTAAAGGACTACTTTTTCTCAGTGTTCCTGTCTTCTCTTCTTCTTTTTAAGGAAAGATGATGGTCAGTTGGGAACCCACAGTCCTTCTGGAGTAGCCACAGTCTCTTTAAAGTCCAAGGAAACTGGGAAGGGTGTTCAGTGATAAGCTCAAGTCTCTCATGACTATTCTGTGGCAGACACCAGGGCCTGAAGGATTCTGGCAGGGATTGTAATTTATTTTCATTCCCTGTATATCACTCTTAATGTTTAAGTACTGAGTGCAGATCTTCCTCAATATGCTAAAAATCCTTGGACTTTGGTGCATGTGCATGTGTAAGTTTATGTATGTATGGACTCACTCTTACCAAGAATGCTTCAGACTCAGAAGTAAAAATTCACACCCCCACAGGGCAAGCACCTTTCCCCAAAGCAGACTACAGCAGGCTGAGTTTCTGTTTATTTGGTTTTTCAGGAGGAAAAAATGTATAATGTCACCTTTAAAAAAATTCATTGTAAAAAACCATCTCTGGATAAGTTGTTCTAATATCTAGTTTACTTCTTGGCTGGGAACTAATACTTCAGCTCAAAATTTAATCTGTGCAACTTCAGCTTCCAGCCATAAGATTCTAATGAAGTCTTCATTATTATCAGGTTTACACTCATTTCAGTTTACAGTGGGATTTTAAACATTTTTAGAAATTGCATCTTTGCTGTACCCTTAGGTATGTTGTTTCAAGGGGAAGAGAACACCTCTTCATTATTAAAACAGTGCCCAGCACAGGAGAGAGAACACAGCTGAAAAATACATCAAGAACCAGTTTCCCAAGGAGACATTTCCCTTCCTCCCAACTCCATCTGCATACTGCAAATGAGCTCAATTTGGAGCTTGTTCTCAACACTATGGAGCCCCTCTTACAATAAAGGTGTTTTTCTTCTCCATTCATCTTGGTAAAGAGAAACCTCAAATACCCAAAAATCCAGTTCAGTTTAGTTCCATGAAAATTCTTTAAAATTCAAAGGACAACCACAAGAGCTGTCAAAGCAGCATGCTGAGTGACCATCAGTCCTAACTCCAACTGAGCTACAACAAGCAGTTATAAATGCTTTACTAAGATAACCTTTGAACCAAAAAAATTCAAGCTTGCATATTCAGTTTCTATGTAAATTGGTGTCTGTGCTCTGAATCACTTGAATTAAGTTCAAATCAAAAAGTGGAAAATTTGAGAGAAATAAGAACTGAGTGCCAGAGGGATTGGAGTTTTCAGTTGAACAGAATAAAGATTAATTTATTTTCCCAAGAAACAACCGAGAGTCTAAGATGGATAAACAAATCTATTTAATTTATAATTAGGCTACTATATTACACAATTGGTTTATATAAGTTCTTCCCAGTAGGATGAAAAGTCTCTCCTGTCTTTAATCTGATTACAATTAAAAGATAAAATTTAAAGTATTTTTCTAGTAGGCCTACATGGGTTTGTATTTTACAGTATTGTGCTTGGTGTCACTAACATACAAAGACGACTTCTTATTTTAAAAGTGGGCAAGAAATCTGCTAATGTAACTTGTATTTTCTGCCTTGTTCTTCCTGGAAGCAAAGATGGCATTTAATGCATTTCACTGAAAAAAAAAAAAAAAAAAATCCCTAAAGCTACCTGTAGGGAAATTCATACCTGCTTAGACCAGCCAGGAACTTGGAGCTTGAATCAAGACTGCAAAAGCACCAAGTACAGATGTTAGGAGGAGCAGCAGTACCTCAAGAGAATCTGGTTTTGTAGACTCCATCCTTCATCCCAGGAACATCACGGTTCCTTGGGATCATAGATAGCATTTAGAAGCCTTACATTTTCATTTCTGTTATTGGTAAGTTAAGATAAAGATTAACAGCAAAATCTTACTAATCTAAGGAAAGAAACACAGGCTCAAAAGTGAGATTTTATTCATATTTGTTACTTATGCACAACCCAAAGTATGATAAAACTGATAAAAACAGCCTAGAATAGTGTTTACATCACTAAATTCAATTCACATTTCATCCATAAAATACCAAAAGGAAAATGACAACATTGCAGGTTCAGAAAAACAGGTTGGCTACTATGACTGAAAAATCTACACTATCTTCACTGGTCACAACTGATTGCTTGTTTAATGCTTATTATTTAAAATAAGCACGAATTACAAAATTTCAGACACACCTAACTTCTGTGCTCATAAAATATATCTTCTATCTTCTGTCATATCAAATTTCAGTAGATTGGAAAGAATTTTCTGCTGAGACATTTCATTTCAGCGTGTATCAAAAGAACATTGAGAGTGCTCTCACCACCTACACAGTGATGTAACACTGAGGTCCCAGTTGCACCTTCAGCTGCCCCCTCTGAGGAACCCTTTTGCAGGCCACAGTGCAAGCACACCATGCCATCTCCCACACGGCGATGAAAGCCACCAACAGGCTACAGCCTAAATTCTGCCGCCCCTGGTGGACACACAGACCTCCAGGACACAAAATAAAGCAGACTTCTGCTCTGCATTTTAAGGCAAAGACAAAACCAGCTCCAACTGGGACGGAGATCAGCGAGTGCCTTCAGCTGTTCCTGGTTACAAAGAGCTGTGGTTGCTCACCACTATGCAGAGATTTGTCATACTTTATGTACTAAATTTTAACACCAGCACTGAGGCAGCACATTAGCCCTCCACCATAAAGGCAGCCACCACGGATTGAAAAATCATATGCAGATTAAACAGCAATGCAGTAGCCAACAGTTTGCATGCAAACATCGTGTTAGACTGTTACATTCTCAGGACTAAAACTGTTAATGGTGTAAACACAGGTTAGATAATCACCTTCCATTTCTCTTTTTATTTTACCTACTTCTTTTAAGAACAGACAGGGGGGCCTCACTGAACAAAGGAGCTTTACCAAATGTTAGACCTGGAATTACACAGACTTCTGTTACAAAGATTAAAACTGTAATCTGGTAAGGAAAGAACTCTTCCCCTGCTATGAATAAAATTTAAAAGCCTCATTAGGCAAAGCAGCAGCCTGACTCTCGGTCCAGAAGAGAAAAAAAAAACCCAAACAAAACAAAAATGCAATTTTAATACTGTACTGCTGGTAAACAAAAAAAGGGAAAACAGAGACAGTCAAAGCAGACTTTATGGCAGCAACTATTCCTAGGAAAGGACCAAAAACGTGTATTTATGTATGGCATAGTACCTCAACAGCCATCAAAACTGCTTTAACTGCCCGTGTTTTATCCATGGGATGTACTGGGGAAGAAATACATTCAAAGTAAGAGTTCTGAATCAATGTGGTACGTGACTACATATGTACAAATCAACAACACCAGAACTTATTTACACACATTTATACCTACAGGCATTAAGACCAAGTTTAATACTTGTGAAATGTATCTGATTGCTAATCTGGACTGTTCCAATCTTTAGTAATAGCAGTAGCATTTCTGCACTGCAATAGCCACAGGGTTTCAATCACGTCTATCCTGCATCCAGCTGGTCTTATCATAAGACTGAAAAGCTCCACAGGTATTTTAATTTTCATTTATAACATGGACATGCATCTGCTACCCAGCAGAAACTCCCCCAACACTCTTCCCAACAAGCAGCCAGCAACTTCGAGCTGGTACTGTTACAGACACATCCTGTCTGCTCACCAGATGTTCTTTTTGGATCATGTGGGTTCATTCTTCAAAGTATACATTTCATCATCTGCTACATTTTTAAGATAAAAAGGAAGATAGTATAAAATCAATTCTGTATGCATAAAAACTTAAGCCCAGAAGTGGTTAAAAATAGACTAGGGTGGGCATAATTAGTACCTAATAAAAAAGCTAAAAGTCACATTTATGGAACTCAACACTTTACTCAGCCATACAGTTAACTGCCCTCAAAGACGAACAACCAGACCAATTCACAAGTATCTAAGTTGCTTACATAATTAAAAGAATAAGATGTAAAGTCAAAAAAATATATTTTATCCCTTCAAGAACAGGAAAGTAAAATAAAATGCTGGTTCTGTAACAGTGCAACAACTGCAGCATATTTTGCACGCAGCACAAGAGTTGCTACATTTAGTGGCACTTAAGTATTATGCAGTAAATACTGAAAGTAAGACAAGTTTCTGATCTGCATAAGCATAATCACATCATTATTACCGGAGTTGCTAAGCTACAGCATTCTGAATAATACCAATTCAATTTTAGCACTTCCCTCACTAGCCTTAATACATGTCAACGTCCTGCTTTACATCTTGCTAAGAAAGCAATCACTGAAGCCAAGTATTTAATGTAGTTGCCAGTAGGCTTGGACCACATTCAATCTGACCAGTCGTTCTCATCAAACTCGGAGTCGTCGTCGGAATCGCTGTACTCCACAGCAATGCGCCTCGACAGGATGGTGGCCACGTCATTGCCAACGGGCTCACGCTTCGCCTCCTGCTCACGCTGCTCCTGCACCTTTTTCAGCTGAATTCCTGCAGAGACAATTAGTCTCAGACAAAGCCTTCCAGGCAAGAGATTTTTTTATTTGACACAGTTATTGGTGAGTTTGTTGTATTCTAACAATATACTCAGGAAGAAGGAGGGGAAAAAAAGCAAGCATTGAGATAAGAGAGCGTCCCTGAGCAAGGAAGAGGGAAAGACAAAAAAGGCAAATGGGAATTAATTCTCAGAAACTGAATACTTCTGGACTTCTAAAAGTGCCAACAATATGCTGAAGCTAAATATTCAAGACTGTACAGGTCATTTTGATCTGAAGATGAAAGTTTTCAAAACTGTATTTGGAAATACCATTAGACTTACAGCTCCACGTTGTAAGTGAGGTCAGGAAGAGCCATTAGTCACTGGTTAAAAAAAATCAGTAGGCCTGGTGTTGGGTAACTCAGTTCTTCTGAAGAGAAGCAAAAATCCATGTACATCTACTGTCACTTTACATAATGAACACAAGTGCCGTGTTCATTAGATTATGCCCACACGAACACTAGAACATGTTTGACAAAGCTGTGCATCTTTAGACGTTAGAAAATGATCCAAACTCATGGCTGACAAATGTCAGAACAGGTGTGTGGTACCTGTGGTTAATGGAATCCACCCAGCTGGGAAAAGAAGCCATAAACTCGTTTCAGTGGAAAACACTGCTCTCACTGAAAAAAAGGAACACCTAAAACTCAGTGTGCACTTACCCATCCTGATGGCAGCCAGAAGATCGCTCCGTGCATCGCTCATCGGTGCCTGCTTCGCCTCCGACGCTGGAGGAGCGTGCATGGGGGAGGAAGAGAGGGATGCACCTGCAGTAGGAGGGCCCGGAGGGGGAGGAGGTGGGCCGGGAGGAGGAGGAGCAGTGACAACAAGTCCACCAGAAGGAGGAGGATGAGTAGCTGCATATGTAGAGGCAGTCACCAGTCCGGAATGGGAAGGTGGCACAGGAAGCTGAAGGGGACTAACAAATGCAGTTTGTGCTGAAGGAATCATAGGGGGGGGAGGAGGAGGGGGGGGAGCTGTAGGATTGTAATAATCCACCATCTGAGCTGGGAGCATCCTATATAAAACAGAACAAAAACATTTAATGCATTCAAAGTTAGGACTTACAAAATTATTGCCCCTTAAACTGCACTCATCCAACCTCAGGTAGAACAACAATCAAAAGCAACTTAAACTGGTGACTTAAATAAGCAAGTGATTGTACATGTATGAATTGTCAAATATTGGTGATATATTGAGATTTAAGACAAATGTTCAAGTTAAAGATAATGTCCTTTCAGCATTCTACAAAATGAGCTTTTTATCTTAATTGTCCTGCCTAGTTAAGTATAAAGCTGCATTTCTTATTAAACATCTACTCTGTGGGACTGTTAAGTACAAAGTCTTTGATGAAGGAGGGACCAAGAAAGCTTCAGACTATGCCCTTCAGTTCCATAGAAGGCCAAGAGATAATAGAGGACACAGACACAGAGAACAATGGAAAGTATGAAAGGAAAGATTTACCCAAAGGTGAATGTGTCTCATGTGTTTCTTTGGTCAAGTTTATCAGTTTAAATACCATTTAATTAAATTGATACATTTGATTGGTTCTTTAAATAGGAGGCACAGGGAAGAGCTCATTTCTTTGTTAAAATGTCATTAAAAGAAATCTTAAGCAGAAAAAAAAAGAATTGGTAAGAGTTATGAAGTAGGCAAAGAACTAGATACAGGAGACAGGAGCTGAAGCAAAGTGACTGATGACATTGAGTGACACACGCCAATGTATGACAACTGCAAAGCCCTGACAATGGTCACAGACCCAAGGACTAAGCACAATAATGTGTCACACACTGGAAACAACAGAAAAAGGGCTGGCTGGAGCAGTCACTCCTAACTGAGTCATCTGCAGCATGATAGCCATGAATCAGGCAAATACTATCGCAAGATGCATCAAGCAAGGAATACAAACCTTGGCTTGCGTAGTATAAAGCAACACAGGCAAGAATGACTACAGCTTTCCTGGGGTTACAACTTGAAAGTTTAAGCTTATTACACAAAAGAACAGACACAGACTCATTAGAAAACAGATGTTTCCTTGCTACAGGAGAACCAGAACTCTGGAGCAAGCCTTCCTTCAGAATGCTTTCACGCAAAGTATCTACACAGGCGTTTGATAAATCTCTGTCTTGAATTAAAAAGTGGCATTCCTCCTGTGGCAGTATGGAATCTGTGTCTGAAGACACCCCTTCCAATTCCATCACAAGCTCCTCTAAAAAGTCATTTCAAGGATGCAGCAGAGACTGCCACATTAATCACAATCAACAATACTCTTTCTACACATTTCCTGAAGTTTAAAATATTATCCAAATTATCCTGGAACTACTTTCTACTTTAAAGGAAAATTATCCCCTTTTTAATATTGTATTAGGCACCCTTAATATTTTACAACCATATTGACTTCACCATGTTCCATACACATCTGGTTATCTCTGCTTTCACTATTTCTTCACTTAAATCCAGTTCATACATAGAAATTATACCAATTTTCTTCTGTCCTCCCCAAGGAGGTAACTAATGTATTTGGGGTCTTTTTGTTTGATGCATTGCACGTTACTATGGTTATGAAAAACATGCATTCCTCTGGTTTTGCCAAGAATCCACTAGAATAAATCAGATTTACCCGTATTCTGCTGGTACCACAGGTACTGAGCTGTGCTGGCCATCTGAAGGCTGGGGTGGAGGTGGAGGTGGTTGCTGAGGTCTGTTTAAAGTGGCGTGTCGTACAGTGGTGGAGGGTGGTCTGTATTCATGCTCATGGCTTTGGGATGCTGCCATGTACTGTGGACCATCTCCCGCTCCATATGAAGGCATTGCTATCTGCTGATGCAGGGAATGATTTGGAGTAGCAGGATAAGAATAATCTGTAACATCAGATGCATGGGACCTAAAATTAAAGTAAATCGATGCAGAAGAACAGATTATGTGAGTGTAACAGGGCATTACCTAAATAACTGACAAAAAAAAGCTAAAAAGAGTACAATCAGCATTATTTTTCTTGCAAGAGGATCCCCGACTTATAAAGTACATTCCCTTTTACATCCACAGAAAGCACAAGAATTTTAGTAGCCATAAGGAAGCTTATGGTTTTTGTCAAGGATTTTGACAGTCTGTTGTTTGAAATGATAATACTTACCAGCCTGCCTCAAGCTAACAATGGCAGCAGAAAAAGAAAAGCAATACTACAAGCACTTCAATTTTTCAGAAGAAAATATTTTACCAATGCAGAGAAAACAAATTTCGAAAGTTAGAAAACGCTTTTTATTTTGTTTGCACAATTAATTTTGTTGGAAAGGCTTAAAGAAACTGGGAAATGTATTAGTTGAGCAGAGAGTTCATAAAGATACAAAGTCTAGGATGCTCTGTCAAATAAGCCCAAGAGAGGGAGCAAAAGGATCTTTTCATCCCATTACTGTGAAGACTTGTTTTAGTAATGAACAATGGCGCAGCCTGGCTTTTAGTGAACACAGGGAGCTGATGCACTTATCTGTGAGACTGGAAGCAAGGTAAGCAACAAAAAGCCAGGGCTTTGAGCAAAACAAAATAACAAACCCTTTGGGCATTTTGTCCTCTTTCATGCTTCCTGCCTGTTCCATTTTCTTTGCGTCACTCATGAACTCAATGCCCATTTTCCTTCTCTCCCACTCTTCTTTTCTTGTTCTTACTTTTCTCACATTAATTTGCTGGTTTCTGTTTGGATTCAGCTTGTGTTTCTCTCTCTGAAGTACAATAAGTATAACAAATACATTGTAAATTGCCACAGTTCAAACACTGGGATGTCAACATTTAATGCTTAAGTCTTACAATTAGCAAACGAGAATAAATATGAGCTTTTTTTTTTAATTTTAGCATTAGGAAAAAACCCACAGTACAACCAAATACACTTCTTTGGGACTTGACTTACAAAATACTGCTCATGCAGTAGCTGGCAGCATGAAAATGTCTCTCAAACCAGCACATATTTCTATATGTATGGGGTTTTTACAGCTTAAGACTACCCCAAGGTGAAAAAATAGAAAGCCTTCTCTCCACTTCACTACCATTCGCAGAATTAACTCTTCACAGATGTAAAGCAGACTTTAGGATTCAATCTCAGGTATTTCATTCACTGAAATGTAAAATACTCCATAATTTATAAAATATAAAAGGCTTATGTAAGTACAAGGTATCTGTCACACCACAACATCAAAATCCAACACAGAGATGCATCCTACAATTTCTGCTTAAAGAAATCCTACAGATTGCAAATACCACAGATATCTGCAAACAGCCAAATACAGCTAAAACAAATCACTTCAATAAGACAATTTAAACTCAGGAATCCTGGAAGCAAGGTGTTAAAAGCAATGCTGAAAAAAAGAGAAAAAAAGACTGAAAATGTGTGAAACAGAACTCCTGATGAAAAAATCCACACCTTTTACTAGATCAACCTATGGAAAGCTTTGCCAACCTGCAATGTTTCATTAAGACTAACAGGAGACAAGGTTTTACATTAGAAACAGTAAAGAAAAAAAAATGTGTTTAGACAGGGAGAGGGTCTGAATATATTACTGAAAGACCAACAGCAATATTAAATACTATGTTTCAATTACAAGTTCATTACTTTCCACAAAGACCACAACATTACAAAGTTCTGAGCAGATTTTTTTTTTAAATTAATCTCCACTGAACAGTGGACTAAAGGTATCGGTCCCGTTGCAGTGGTAGCTGCCTCCTCAACCTAGCCATTCAATAATTTAAACACTTTTTCCAGTGGATTCTATTGCTAGCACTTCATTACAACAGACATAGCAAATAAAATAAGTGGGAAAATCCTCTGGTGAGTCCAGGTTAGAGAAAAAAATAAGACTTCGATACACATCACGTAACTCCCACTGAGCTCAAAGGGAATCTCAGTCAATGAAGATGAATTCTGCTGCATGTCTCTAAGCAGAGGTTTTTGTTATTTCAAGCAATAACAACTCATCTGGTTTTGTAGCTGCTTTTTAGACTAATGTAACATCAAAAAGTTGAACTTTTCTTCCATTAAAGCATTCTGTTACAGGCAATAGTACTCTCAACTGAGTAGATCACAAAAAATATTTATTAAACTACCAGCAGAGCACCAAACAACAAACTAGACACTAAGAGCTACTGACATTATCTAGTAGAGGCTTAAATGCTTTTGTAACTACAGCTACTGAAGATCAAACAAAAAGCATGCAGCAGACACTTCTTTCTCTGCGGTACATAACATTATGATGACAAAATGCTCATGTGAAGCTGAGGAAGAAGAAAATCATTACAGAATCTGTTATGTCATTTATGCTTTAAAATAAATTTGAAAAGAATGTTCTAAACAAGCATTGTATGTTTTGTCTAACTATTCCCATCCTGTAAAAACACCTAATTCTACTCAGTATTGTTGAACATACAACTGTGGTGTAACGAACAGTTTTGCTGTAAACAGACCTAGTATCTGGGGACAGGGATCCCTCGGAAGATGCTCCATGGTACACACTTTGAGACAACCTGTTGTCAGGTCTAAGCTCTTTGTCATACGCCATCATATTCCACTCCTGGCGTCTGTTCCTGGCTTTTCTAACCTTTTTCACCTCACGAGTGGTGCCATCTATACGCTTTTGCTCCTAATGTCCAAACAAAAGAAATAAAGCATGCAGAGAGAGAGAGAAAAAAGGAAAGGAAAAAAGCTGGTTAAAATGCAGTTAGAGTGCATGAAAATAAGACCAGATTTACAGATGAAGCCAAGTCTTCATAAGATTTCTCTGCACTGAAAATAAGAATATCTCCTTACGCTATGAACCTCATTAGTAGCAGGACATTTGATTTGCCTTTGTTCTGTAGGATGCACCTGCTACTATGACACCAATCTACTGGTTTTCCTAATACAGAAATGTGACCAATTTTAAAAGCCAGAAAGTTTAACTTCTTCTGACATCATGTCTTTTATTTAGACCACCCTGAAGCACTTGTAATTTTCATCTCCTGCAAATCAAACTTCTGAGAATGTTAAACAAGCTCAGGGCTATTCTGGTTATTCATTAGGGCCACAATCAACAAGGCCTGGGGAAGTATGGAGAATCTGGACACACTTTCCTATTCCATAGTCTATGTGAAATTATTTTTGTTTGTTTTAACTTCCTCTCCCTTCTTAGATCTAATTAACTACAGAAATTCTTCCTAGTCTCTCCTCATCATTGTTTCCCATTTTCTGATATAAAAATGAATTACACTAACTCTCTGCAATGAGTCAGTAATACTCAGGCCAGCAGTGTATTACAGCTTGATAGGTTCATGACAAACTTGTCTGCTTTCAGTATAATATCAGGCTCAACCAATGACAGTGTTTATCTTACCGATTTATCTTTACCTTACTGATAATAAGACATCTAATACTGGGACTCAGTGCTTTCACACCTTGGAAATGTTGTCCTCACCTACTTCTGACTACTCAGTATGAATACGAAAATCATACTGGTGCTTCAGCACCAAAAAAATGAACAAGTTTGCTCAATTCAGGCTGAGAAGGGTGTTTATCTGCTAGTCCTTTTCTCAGTATTCATGACAGCATAGGAGTTTTTTTTAATCAGCTCTAGATCCCACACCTTAGAATACATGTTTTATCTATTAGTAGGTTGGTATTAGGCTTTTGGCTACTAGAAAAATAGTTTCTCAGGAAATAATTATATTGCTATTCTGAGAATGAAGTCAATGAATTGCACTGAGAGAAGAGCTTGGTCAAACTGTGGTAGGCAAGCCTTTTACTGGGGACTCTAGGCCCGCGAAGCAAGGGATAATAGTTGGAAAGCTAGCTCAACAAAAAGTGCATCACAGATGAACACAGGTTTTTTTACTCAAACTGTCGAACAGCACTGAGTAAATAATGCTGAAATATGTATTTGGCATTGCATAACTAACAAAAACCTATTAAATGGCTTACTTGCCCTTGTTTCGTATCTCTTGCTCGTTCATGCACACCTGCATGAGGGACCTGCTGATCCTGCTAACATTTAGAATGACAGAAAAGACTTCTTGAAATTCAACACCCAAACATTTTGACAACTCTTGCTCATTCCTACAGTAAACAGATTTTTGGTTTGATTTATGTTAAATAAAGATTATCATCTTGGTTCTTAATCAGTTCTCCCAAAATATTTTTCCTCCACAAACTTTTTAGAATCACACCCTTTTTTATGTCTGATAACCACTTTTTCACATCAAATTCTGCCAATACAGGATTTGGAGCAGAAAGGACACAGATTCAGTCACGCTTTATTTTAAATATATAAAGTTTTGCTAATTGTCATGATTGAATATATGCTTGTTAAAAAGCTTTACATCTGTCTTTTTCAATTACCTGCTGCAAATATTTTGGGATTTTTTAATTTTTGACCTTTATCCTGATTCATTTATTAAGATTTTCTTACTGAGTCATGCTACATTTGAGAAGAAAGTCCAAGTAAGCCTTTTGGTTCACTGAAAACCCTTAGTTTTGTGTTCTTTCAGAACAATAATTTCGTCATCTAGGGGTCACAACTACATATTTCTTGCAAGATTCTAAATAAAATAGATATCCACCTTTTGACCAATATATGATGCTACTGGGAAGACAATCATTTTGATACAACTCCTGTGCAATCACGAGTGCTTCCATGACTGCTTATAGTTATTGCTTACTATTTAGAAGTTTAGTTTTAAAGAGATCATTGTTTTTTTATGAAAAGGTGGATGTACAAACAACAAAAAATAAACACAAAGCTTAGTGGGTTTTAATTGGATCAGATTTCAGCTGGATAGGTTGTTCCAGATCAGCATCTGTAAGCATGCTAATGAATAAATACACTGGGATCCTTTTTACCCTAGCAGTACTAAACCCTACTGGTAGTGATTTTTTGATTAAATATTATATCAATACATCTCTGAAACATTAAATGTCTTCCAAAACAGTGGAGCAGCCCTATCACTAGCAGCTGATTAAGCTATATATAGCTTTAAGAGTGGTTTTAAGTTGTTCCAGTAGCAGTTTCATTCCCTTGACAATGGTGACAGCTCTAGCTTTACTACCCAGGGCAAAGGTGACAGAGTTGTAGGGGAGCTGAAGCCATTCTAGATAATTACAGTTGGAAATATTTCTCAGAAAATTAAAGTACTATTAAGAGGAGTTACTTTTTTTTAACCAAGTGTAATAGAAACTGTGGCAGACAAGTGGGTGCTGTAGATTAAGTCAGAAAACAGGTACATCATTCATGTTGGCAGGAGATTATTTCAGCAAACACAAAACATATTAGAGCCTTCAAAACAGGGTTGAGTTAATTGTAAGTTTGATATTTACATCAAGAATTAGCAAATGATGATATTTCAAGCATCTTAATAAAGAATTAAGAGCTAGTAATAGAAAGTAGTTTCAGCAAGTAGTTGCAATACTTTCAAAAAACTGGAAGCACGAGCCTAGAGTATTTTCCTTACCACAAATTTATAAAATTCTATCAAAACACAAGTCATCAAGAATGATTTCTGAAATAGAAGCTTTCCAAGTTTAAACATTTTTACTTGTTTAAATAGCTAATTATTCTCAGATAAAAAGCAGAAACAATAAAGCATAAATGAGAACGACTTTCCTTTGTTTAATCACAACTGCTCTACCTACAGTCATTCAATTCAGAATACTAATGATACATACCAAGTCAAAACTACACTGAACTCTCAGACACTGATCTACAGAAAGTAAAAAAATAGACTACACAGATTTTAAATGTAAATAATTAAAATTACAGTTTTCTTCAGAAAAAAGTTCACCTGAAGGAGCCAAATCAGAGGAAGCCTGTTAGATTTTTTCAACTAAACTGTATACAGAAAAAAAAGCATGGTATTGGACGCAAGAAAATTAAACTCCTCACAAACCTCCTGCTGTAACTGCTCAAGCACTTAGGGCCAATCACCAAAATAAATACTGGAAAACTGATTCTCTGGTGCAGGGACTACTCTCAGATTTCACTGAACACCTGAAAAATTGAGGCCAAAAACTAGCTGTATTCAGTCAGCTGACTAGGATGGCATTTGGATGTCTAGCTTGTACTTTGCTAAACAATACACATTTATTTCACCTGCATAGTTTCTCAACAACTATCAAGAGTTTTGTGCTTCTGTAAAGTACAGATTGAGTACGAAATTCTCATTTAACAGATTGAAAATTTAAGTTCAGCTACCAAATTATTAATAAATGCTCTGGATTAATTCCTGGTTACTGCTACCATAAGGACAAGAACAAAAGGAAAAGGACATTTGGTTCACCAACCTGTGGAACAAAGTGTGCCTGGGAGACATCTCACCCAAACCATCCTGCTCTCTAAAGGATCCACATCATGAAATGCTCATTTGCAAAACATCTTCTGGAATGCTAAAACTGAGATTTCTTCCCATCGCAAAGTGAACTTTATCCATGCAAACTCAAATCTATTCTGCTTTCTTCTTAGTTGGACTTGGCATATATTTAATCAAGTAGCACTTCAGCTAGAATTTATCAAGGGGTATTTCTGTGATGCATGGCTATAATCCTACACGACTGGAATTGAGCATATTTGCATTTGGTTCGTAGACTGTAATAAGACAATTAAAATCTACAAAAAATATACCATGGATGGAAATAAGCAGGATGTGTTGCCTAAGATAAAGTCTACAAGTAACTTATATATATAAAGTAGTTTTGTAGAAATCGTTCTAAAGGGATAAAGAAATGTTCAAGTGATTTTATAAATTCTTATAAAAGCATCTGTATTTTTTCCTTTAAAATCAGAATGGAAAAAACGGGAAATCGGAATGGAAAAAACTCTAATTCCTATTCCTTGCCTCTCCCATTACAATGTCCTTTTCCGGAGCACAACAGGTACATTTTTCTGGGTACCAATAAGCAGGTACTGGCAAAGGACTCGAAAAAGTATCTTAGAGAACCACAGTTGTCCTAAAATTCAGTTTGCTGTCTTCTTAAAATACACACAATAAGCCATAAAAATGGAATGCACTGAATCTACAGCCACACAAAGAGGAACAGTCTTTCCATGCACACAAACTAAGTATGACCTGGCAACTTTTATGCCTGGACAACTGCACATAAAATTGTAATGCACAAATGCGCTATTATGTTTCTGCTTTTACCTTTTGTCTCCTCTTTTCTTTTCGCTTATCTTCAGTATCTTGTAACATTTTTTCTTTCCAAAGATCAAAAAAATAGGAAGGATCAGTATAAAACTTCAATCCATCTTTCTTATCATCCCTGGAAGAACAGCAGAAGAAAAGCTAAAAATACATGAATTAGTATATTTTAAATCCAGAAAACTTACCTTTGATGATCATCGAAGCCTCAAGCTGATCAATAACAGCCCTTACTAACTGGATGTCCATGAACAAATACCACCAGTGTCTGTAGCAGCAGCAAAAACACATCCTTCGCTCATAAATCCGACAAATTTACCTTCCAATTAAGAACTCTAAAAAATTAAATACGCTGCAAATGCTCTGATATACCATTCTTAAAAAAAAAAATATTTATTGAAGATTGAGTTTTATACAGACACCTCACAATGTAGTACCTCTCAAAAGTTGAAGAACACAGTAAAACCCTGTTGTCCACAACCCTACAGACAAATTGCACTGTTTCATGAAGAACAATAACAGAAATGGGAAAAGAAAACAAAAAACACAGTCCTGCTTGCTGCTCTCGTATTCACCAGAAAATAACCAGGAAAAAGAAGGGTATGGATTGTATGTATACCTGTGTATATGCTGGGGACAAGAGGGAGAATAGCGAGAAGGCAAAAGCAACAAATACAACTTTCTAGATAAAGACACCAAGAAGGAAGATAGTTTAGTGTATTTTTTTTTTTCACTTTTTACATAATCAGTGGCCCTTGTTCTCTGTTCCTGTGCTGCCATGTAAGACTTGCATTGAAATATCATGATTTTTGTTAGGTGTGACTTACAATTTTAAGTGTGTTGATAGCAATTTTTGTTTCCATGAACAGGGAAGTCCTTGAAAATCAAATCTCAATAATCAATATGGCTTTTCCCTCCTGCTATAATTATTCTTTGTATACAATTAGGAAATAAAGGGCAAAGTACAAGAAGGTAAACAATCAATATTTCCTTACCTATAAGGTGAAAGAATATTCAGAGGTGGTGGTTTGTCACTCTGATTATAAATATCAGCCACTGGGTTTGGAATGCTGTTCTTTGAAACTACCTGCTGGTCTTGAACTGTTGAGCTCTTGAATGCTTTTTTCATGTTGATATCCTGTAAGGATACTGTTAGAAACAGAAATATATTTACCACAGGTCTGAAACGAATGAAAGTGGATAAACAACATCCATTTTTCACTGATTTATTTGAAATATTTTCAGTAAGATACAGAAAGACAGGTTTTTCCTTAGTGGATAATCCTGATATTTAAGCACAAAAGGCATGTAAGAATTACCATAATAAAACAGATTTAAGTCTCACTTGGTTCAGAATCTCACTTAAAATAATGGGACCATGAACTGTGTCTTGGAAGATGATGCAAGAATGCTGTCACATGCAGATGTCCAACGATTTCCCCTTTTTATAAGGTTTACCCTGGAGTTCTAACAGCAGAAAGACTGGCTTCGAGACTGAAACGCGAAGGTCTGGTATTCCTCTGATACAGTGTGTTCTATAATTATACATGGTATCCATACACATTCCACCCCATTCTAAGTATAATTAACTTACAGCTGCAACAACCTCCTGTGAGAGACAGAGTTCCACTTATTTTACTCTCTTGCAACTCCTAAGTCTTCCCATATAACTGAACACTCCTTGCTCTTAAGTTTTCCTCATTTCTCTACAGAGAGAAATACTTGCGCTCTCATACTTCCATTTTATCTTTTCACACACACAGCTCTGGGGAAAACTACACCAGGCTTTTCATTCTTTCTTTTCAAATGAAACATTTCAGCTGGTTTTAATTGTTCCTGTCACTTTTGTCAAGACTTTCTTTCACTCTTAACGCAAGTTTTCTTGAGATGCAGCAATCATTGTTAAAGAAGATCCAGTTAAAGGCCAATCACAATTTAAAAGTGCCAGTAAGCTCTCAATACCATCTTCCACTGCTAAGCACCCTGAAATACAGGTTTTAGACTGCAGTTGAAGAAGATGTTGAAGTCTTCACTGGGTTGTCTACAATGACACTGAGCACTTCTGGATTTGATCCAAGTGTTTGATAAGAGCGTAAGCTGTAGGACTTGTGCACACAAAATGCACTGGCTTAGTCTCTTTTTATTCCCATTGACATTTCAATATTTCTTGCCCATTCATCTAATTTATTGAGTCTCAAAGACAAACTGTGAGAAATTTCACAAGATAACTGAACAGTAATGGCCAAAAATGTAGTACACTGAAGACCTGAAAAAAGAAAAAGGGATGAAATTTTACACTGTTATTGTTTGTCATGATGGACACCAAATCCCACTCAGACTTCTCTGCCCAACTATTTTTGTTATCTGTGCTGAGGTCTTGCTTCTCACTCCAAGAACTACTTGGTTTCTTCTGTAACTTTTACAATAGCAAAAAATTAAAAATAGAATGCTTAATGTCTATTAGTCATTCCCCCATTCACATCACCTTAAGTATCAAAACATAATTTTTGGAAGTACCTTTCTATTTAAACCTGCCTGTAAGTATAAGGTATTTCAGGCAGATTTTTTAAATGTATACATCTGAATTGTTTCATTCTTGTTTGTAGGAAGACATTCAAAAGAATAAAAAAAACATTTTTCTGGGGATTTTTAGAATAAGTTATTTATATGCTTTTGAAAACTTAACCTCAATTATTTTAAAATGTTTTTCCAACTGTAGCATTTTATATATAAAATATTTGTATATATTAGTGACAGCTAAGAATATAAGAAATCACTGATGCAATCAAATCTGAAGGGCTTTTTAAAACAACCTTGCAATTGACATTTTGCTTAAATGCCGAAGCTATCCAGAAACATACTATTTCTGACAGTACAATGAAGTATTATAAAGACTTCAACTTCTACAGGGAAATAGCTAATAAAATTTACTACTGACACTACGGTGACAGTTTGTATATATAGCTTATTAATATGAAGCATGATTAGCAATGCAAGAGTAACAACTGCTGTCAATTTAAAATAAACACTGATTAAATTCTCAGTCCATACACTAGTTTCCCCTTCCAATAGATTGCTTTTAATTATTCTCCAAACTCTGAAAACTAGCTGGGTGGTACTGCATAACACTAATGAGACTTTAATGAGGCATTAAAAAAAAAAAAAGGGGGAAAATAAAAAAGAAACAGCAGCAAAACCAAGATGAGAACTGCATTTCCAAAAGTACAGTATATGAATATCATCTAGTTTGCTCATAGTACCAACACAATATGCCTCAAAAACTAAGCTGAATAGTGATCCCAGAAGAGCTTCGTTTATGTTCCCATATAGCTCTTGACTCAGACAGCAAAATGCAGGTGCTTGTACCAAGAAATCAGAGTGGTTTGGTTTGGAGGCAGCCCTAAAGATTATCTCATTCCAATCTCCCTACCATGGACAAGGACACCTTTTGCTAAACCAGGTTTCTTTAGACAGGGCATCCATAGCTTCTCTGGGCAACTGTGATAGTCTAACAGTTAATATGTTCCAAAACCATAAAACAGTGACACATAATAACTTCCAGACAGTAACCAGCTAAAAAAGGAAGGCTAAATATTACACTATAACACTATTAAATATCAATGGTAAAATTTAGTATTGGCACTAATAACTGGCACTATAAATATATAAATAACAAAAATCTGAATGGCAAGTAAAATATATAAGCCATATAAATAGCACTATTAAATATATCACAAGTAGCATTAACTACTACTGAATCAATATTACACTATTGCTCTGATATAAAAAGCTTTTACATTTTAGTAAATGTCAGGAATCATCTAAACAGGAAGTACATGCAGTGGCTGGCTCAGACATGTAGCATGGAAGCCAAGATGTACGTTAACAGCTTTTAAAGCCAAACAGAGAAATGCTTTATCTACCCAAGTAAGTGCTTTCAAACAATATAATGATGTTAGTCAAATCCTTTGTTTTTACTGTATATTTATGAAATGATGAAGCTCATAAGCAGGAAATATTTTTAAAGGAAATACAGTTTCTAGTGAGTAGAACCCCCTAAAGAATTTCACCTAGTTGATCCCAACACAGTGCCTTGTTTAGATACACAGTATTACAAGATCTTTAATGACCACAGAACAGATTTAATGTACTTTGTGACTATCCTACCCTGAAATTAATAAGGACACCCAGTGTCTCAAACTTTTTCTGATATTCTGACTTACTTCCAGTAAGGTCTATATTTATTCATTTATGATTTACTACACTCACAAACTCAAAGTTTTCCTTGTGAAAAAGGCAGCTTAATAGCTCCATTACTACAGGGGCTTCTTGACTCAAGAATACTTTTACTTGCTCTGCTAAAGTGATTATTCCCAGCTTGCCGTACTGAGACAACAAGATGAAATATTGGCACAGGATTACTTTGGAAAGACAGAGGTTATTGTGCAATTAAATACTGTGGTCTTGTCAACATCACTTCTGGCTCAATGCTTTCACGCAATTACCTACCCTCTTCCACTGTTGAATCCAGCTGGGTGACTTTGACAGCAAGGCGATCAATTCTGTCTTGGAGGGAATTTGCTCTGATGTAGAAGCTGTTGGCCTCATTAAATAACTCACCAAATATGTCTTCAGCATGTTTGCCTGTGTAAGAGAATAGACAAGGAAATCCCTTTGCTAGTGGCTTACAAAACACAAGACAAATGGCTTCAGTATTGTGAAGTATAATAAAACACAGTAGCTGCAGGATTATAACAGCACAGTTTGTCATTCAGCAAGATTTGGGGCAACAGATTTATACAAACATCTCAAAATATACCATAAATTCTGCCTGAAGTCTATTCTTCTGGACATCCTGGTTAGTAGTCTTCTTACAAACACAGGGAGACTTACAAATTCTAATCCTTATGTAGCTGAAGTAGCGCCAGCTGACAGACAACTGAGCATTAAAACCTGCCTCTGTGACGAGAAGGCCTAAAGTTACTGCAGTCCATAAAAGCTTCTGAAGTAGCTAAGATTTCACTATAAGCATAAGCAAAGTCCAACTTCAAAATTAAAGCAGAGTGAAACAGATAAAAACCAGGGTTCTCCTGCAAGGCAGCCTACTTACCTCTACAAATGCCGACTGCACACGTTGCTGTCCCTAGAGCCATTTAAGAGAGAGTCAGAGGGCACTGACCACATTTACCCACGGCCACACTGGACTTGGTGCACAACCTTTTCAGCCTCCCTTTCATCTGCTGTATCTTCTCAATCACTGAGAGAGTGGACAGTCCAGTCCAGATCACAGAATCACTGAATCTATTACTAGGTTAAGATCATTGAGTCCAACCTATGACCAAAGAGCATCACGTCAACTAGACCATGACACCAAGTGCCACATACAGTCTTTCCTTAAACAGCTCCAAGGGATGGTGACTCCACAATCTCCTGGGCAGTCCATTCCAATGTCTAATCACACTTTCTGCGAAGAAACTCCTCCTAAACCTCTCCTGGAGCAACTTAAGACTATGTTCTCTCATCCTGTCACTTGTTGCCCAGGAGAAAAGACTGACCCCCATCAGGCTACAGCCTCCTTTAGGCAGTTGGAGAGAGCGATAAGGTCCCCCCTAGAGCCTCCTTTTTTCCAGGCTAAACACCCCCAGCTCCCTCAGCTGCTCCTCAGACTTGTGCTCTGGACCCTTCACCAGCTTTGCTGCACTTCTGTGAACCCGCTCCAGCATCTCAATGTCCTTCCTGAACTGAGGGGCCCAGAACTGGACACAGTACTCAAAGTGTGGCCTCATCAGTGCCTAGTACAGATATGCAGCCTCAGGCCCTTCCCTAAAAGTACTACAGCAGACAGAAGGTGCCCCATGGTAAACCAAATCCCTCCTTGATGCACAGATCATTGTGTGTGGCCATTCCTTTTCCAGTCCTCCCACAGAACTAGGCATACTCATCCACAGGTTGCCCCTCTTCATGCCCCAGTCCACAACTCTCATCCACTCCCGATCAGTGGTTCCAGATCCCCAATTTAATACTTCACCTGCCCCAGAACTTCCCCTACAAATTTCATATTCCACCCAAACTCACTGCTCCCACTCACCAAACTGATGATCCCTCCCTACCCAGATACTGCTATTTCATTTAAGATATCTCCCTCTACAATTTCTGCAGCCAAACCCCCTCAAGAAATCCTTGTAAAAAGAAAAGTCCTGCCTCCTGCATTTAACCATGCTTTTTAAACAAAAACAAATTTTAAAACCCTACTTCTGAATTAAGCTCATCTTTTAATGACCTGTATCAAGAAGAGTCTGAAGAGCAGAAATGGAAGGGAGGGGGGCAAAGTAAAACTATCTAACAGTTGGAAGAATATGCAATGTGCATTAACCACCTAAATTACAGGGACTTCCAAAAGAACAGCCATTACGGACATTCTAAGTTGGATCCAATAACCAACCTTAATATTTCACAAAGAAAAGTAAAAATACAATGAAAAATCCAGTTTAGATCCCATCCTGTGAACATCTGGAGATAATAATTCAATGTAAAAAAAATGGCCACACTTAGGAAGTCAACAGGACAATTCACCCCTTTCTTGGATCACTTACCTGGGGGGGGAGAGGGGGAGGAAACAACAACTAGACTAACACATTATTGGAAAACACTGTTTGTGAATCACAAGGAAAAAAAAAGTTATTGCCTTTGAATGAAGGACTTTACCAGTAATAGTTTTCATTACTACATGTAAGATCAGCCAATAACTAAGGCAAAATGTTAAGATATGTCAGTGTATGCAACCTCTGCTTCATATATATGTGGAAGGTGGGTAAGAAAGGTATGCTGTCTACCTGCTTCTAATCTCCTTCCCCTCCAAAACAAAAGCCACACACAACCACAGAATAGCTGAAGTTCAAAATCATCTGGTCCAATGCCTGGCTGAAAGCGCAATGAGACAGAGCAGACTGCCCAGGACTCTCACCAGCTGTGTTTTGAACACTTGCAAGCATGGACGCTCCACAACTCCTCTGAGTGTCAGTGTTCAACCACCTTCACACTAAAAGTGTTCTCTAAGTGCTTCCCAGCAGCTAGTTGAAATTCACTTATAATCCCCACTTGATTTAGTTGCTCCAAATGAAGATGTATTCCAAGCTATAGAAAAAATAAGCTTTTCAACTCTTCAGCTAAAGAAAGCTGTTATTACATTCTTCAGCCACCAGTATTCAGAGCTCAATCAATTTTAATAGATGTTAGCTTATGTTAATATATTGAAATCAGCCTGCTGAGGGAGGACTGCCACATTCTAGGATTAAACACATCACCCCTAGAGAAGTCAGGGAGATGGATGCTTGTCAATTATCTTTCAGAAGGCAAAGTGGGAACATACTACTTTTAATATTTGATTTTTTTCCAACACTTGCTAGCCTAGAACACGTGAAAGACAGATTGTCAATCTCCCGTCTGCGAAAACAGTGACATAGTAAAGCAGTATTGGACATGCTGTTGTGATTAACATGATGCAGTAAGTTTTAGAAATAAAGTAGTACTTCGAGTGTTTTCTATGTTGCCATCTTCTAAATTAGATTTTTAACAAAACAGCAACAAGTAGGAAAAAAAAACCCTATCTGAAATTGCAAGCAGATATCTTTCAATTTAAGAGCTGATTTTGGTACCGTAAGACAACAATTTNCTATGTTCTCTCATCCTGTCACTTGTTGCCCAGGAGAAAAGACTGACCCCCATCAGGCTACAGCCTCCTTTAGGCAGTTGGAGAGAGCGATAAGGTCCCCCCTAGAGCCTCCTTTTTTCCAGGCTAAACACCCCCAGCTCCCTCAGCTGCTCCTCAGACTTGTGCTCTAGACCCTTCACCAGCTTTGCTGCACTTCTGTGAACCCGCTCCAGCATCTCAATGTCCTTCCTGAACTGAGGGGCCCAGAACTGGACACAGTACTCAAAGTGTGGCCTCATCAGTGCCTAGTACAGATCTGCAGCCTTAGGCCCCTTCCCTAAAAGTGCTACAGCAGACAGAAGGTGCCCCATGGTAAACCAAATCCCTCCTTGATGCACAGATCATTGTGTGTGGCCATTCCTTTTCCAGTCCTCCCACAGAACTAGGCATACTCATCCACAGGTTGCCCCTCTTCATGCCCCAGTCCACAACTCTCATCCACTCCCGATCAGTGGTTCCAGATCCCCAATTTAATACTTCACCTGCCCCAGAACTTCCCCTACAAATTTCATATTCCACCCAAACTCACTGCTCCCACTCACCAAACTGATGATCCCTCCCTACCCAGATACTGCTATTTCATTTAAGATATCTCCCTCTACAATTTCTGCAGCCAAACCCCCTCAAGAAATCCTTGTAAAAAGAAAAGTCCTGCCTCCTGCATTTAACCATGCTTTTTAAACAAAAACAAATTTTAAAACCCTACTTCTGAATTAAGCTCATCTTTTAATGACCTGTATCAAGAAGAGTCTGAAGAGCAGAAATGGAAGGGAGGGGGGCAAAGTAAAACTATCTAACAGTTGGAAGAATATGCAATGTGCATTAACCACCTAAATTACAGGGACTTCCAAAAGAACAGCCATTACGGACATTCTAAGTTGGATCCAATAACCAACCTTAATATTTCACAAAGAAAAGTAAAAATACAATGAAAAATCCAGTTTAGATCCCATCCTGTGAACATCTGGAGATAATAATTCAATGTAAAAAAAATGGCCACACTTAGGAAGTCAACAGGACAATTCACCCCTTTCTTGGATCACTTACCTGGGGGGGGAGAGGGGGAGGAAACAACAACTAGACTAACACATTATTGGAAAACACTGTTTGTGAATCACAAGGAAAAAAAAAGTTATTGCCTTTGAATGAAGGACTTTACCAGTAATAGTTTTCATTACTACATGTAAGATCAGCCAATAACTAAGGCAAAATGTTAAGATATGTCAGTGTATGCAACCTCTGCTTCATATATATGTGGAAGGTGGGTAAGAAAGGTATGCTGTCTACCTGCTTCTAATCTCCTTCCCCTCCAAAACAAAAGCCACACACAACCACAGAATAGCTGAAGTTCAAAATCATCTGGTCCAATGCCTGGCTGAAAGCGCAATGAGACAGAGCAGACTGCCCAGGACTCTCACCAGCTGTGTTTTGAACACTTGCAAGCATGGACGCTCCACAACTCCTCTGAGTGTCAGTGTTCAACCACCTTCACACTAAAAGTGTTCTCTAAGTGCTTCCCAGCAGCTAGTTGAAATTCACTTATAATCCCCACTTGATTTAGTTGCTCCAAATGAAGATGTATTCCAAGCTATAGAAAAAATAAGCTTTTCAACTCTTCAGCTAAAGAAAGCAGTTATTACATTCTTCAGCCACCAGTATTCAGAGCTCAATCAATTTTAATAGATGTTAGCTTATGTTAATATATTGAAATCAGCCTGCTGAGGGAGGACTGCCACATTCTAGGATTAAACACATCACCCCTAGAGAAGTCAGGGAGATGGATGCTTGTCAATTATCTTTCAGAAGGCAAAGTGGGAACATACTACTTTTAATATTTGATTTTTTTCCAACACTTGCTAGCCTAGAACACGTGAAAGACAGATTGTCAATCTCCCGTCTGCGAAAACAGTGACATAGTAAAGCAGTATTGGACATGCTGTTGTGATTAACATGATGCAGTAAGTTTTAGAAATAAAGTAGTACTTCGAGTGTTTTCTATGTTGCCATCTTCTAAATTAGATTTTTAACAAAACAGCAACAAGTAGGAAAAAAAAACCCTATCTGAAATTGCAAGCAGATATCTTTCAATTTAAGAGCTGATTTTGGTACCGTAAGACAACAATTTAAAAACAATAGGTGTTTCCCAACACGTGGCCAATCTATACATTAATTTAAAAATCCACCAAAGAAATTATGCAGTCTTTCCTTCTAAGGTTCCCTCCAACTACAGAAGACAGTGATTCCACCCACCCATTTGTTACTGACTAGGTCTTGATTCTGATCTCCTTTCTCACAGTACCTCTAGCATGATACTTACTGGCAAAAAAGCAACCTTTCCAACCCAGCCTGATTCAGCAGTACTACAGAGGAGAGTGACACAGACGGATGCAGTGCACTCAGACCTGCATGAAAACTAGTGAAACTGAGCCAATAGCCAATCTACACAAGAAAATACTAGGAGGCAAGTTGGTGGATGTTGTTCTCTGCATGAAAGAAAAAGTCTTCCAAGTCTCCACAGATTACACTTCCTCCATGGTACTCAGACATACAGGGGGCAAATGCTCCCTGTCCTTCCCCTCCAGTAGGTTCTCTCCTCCCAAGTGGAGGTGAATCCCCTAGACAAGATTCTGCTTTATATAAAAGTGCACAGTTTCATACAGAATGCTGCTCACTCTGCCTGTGCTCCGAGCCAGCTGGCTGGAAACGAACCCAAATCTGAAAACATAATACAGAAAAAGCTCTCCTGAGAGTACATTTCCTTTGGATAGGAACTTGTTCACGTCTCCTGAAAAGAGCAGAGGCAGAAGCAAGCCAAATTTGTAAGCAGTACAGACCTGCCAGTTTTTAAAATCCACACTGAACTCACAGTGCAACACTAAAAAACCAGTGTGACTGCAAGATAGACCCGAACTTGCTTGCTCTATGCCTCAAGCTGTGGCAACACCAACCAGCTCTGATGCTGTCAGCAGGACATGCTACTTCAGCTCCAGAACAGCATTTTTCTGTGATCATTTCCTTGCTCCCAGCTGGCTCAAAAGACAGGCAAAGCAAATGCTGTCTGCAGAAAAAACCCTCTGCAAACATGACATATTTCAGACTGTGAATGAGAATGGTGGTACATTTCACTTGTTAAATACCACATATTCATCTGTAAAGACTAAGGACACATCACTTATTTGCACAGATCTTGAACTTGACACTAACAGAACTTTAGGGGCTGTCTACAAGGGCTTCAGATGACCCTAGAAATCCGCTAAGGGAAAACTGCAGGATGTGAATATAAGTAGTCAGTTCCTCAGCAACAATCATAAGAGGATCTAAATACGCAGTATAACAGATTAGCCCCAAGACCAAATCTGGATAAATGAAAGCTGTACACATTCCTAGCAAGTCAGACAAGTAAAAAGTGTATTATCCACACTTGGGCAATCATTGCACAATACCAAAATGAGGTCTTATCACGTCTCCTTTACTGTAATTGGAACACTAGCCATTCTTCTCACTTTTCTGAAACTTAAGGATGTCACTACTAAGCAACTGCCTGAGAAAACAGTAGATGAAACTCAATGACAATGCAAACACAAATTAACTCTAAATAACATTAGACTCTAAATCGTCAGCTGCTGTTCAAGAAAGATCAGAGGATCACTTGGAAGCTTATCTGAAAATAGTAATTCAATGCTTAGCAACAATCAAAATTCTACAAATTCTTAGGCAAATAATGATAAAACAGAAGTCTGTTTTGAATATGATCTGAAGTCCTCAACACTCCACCTTAAAAAACCCACAACATACCCTAACTTACATATCCAAAGCAGAAATCACATTGATCAGAAATACGAAGTATTTTCTACTCAAAAACATCACTTACAGATCAGGACACTTCAACCTGGAAAAGATATCACCAGGAGAACAGGATAAAATAAAATCACAAATTATTATGGAAATGCACAAGATGAAAGCACCTTTCATTATTTTTCACTACACCAGAATGAGAAGGTATCAAAAGGAAGAAACAGGTCAACTTCTATTGTGGGACATTTTGCCACAGGTCATTGGGCAAGAAAAAGGTGCAATCCCTATTTCAACAGATCTAAGCAACACCACAGATGATAGTTTTACAAACGCTCATTACATACGATGATTCACATGGACCTCCAGCTCAGAAAAATCCCTAAATCACTGAATACTGCAGAGGAAATGCTGTGTCTCTTGTCCTCCTTCCCTAAGCACAGGCTTTTTTCCTATCATCATAAACTGAACACCAGTGGGCCCCATAGTCTGAGCTCCATACAGCCTCTCAGTTTTAAACCACTTCCATTTACAAAGTGAAGCAACTGATGAAGCAGTAATTTCTTTTCTAGGACCAGCGTTATCAGCACAAACAACAGCTGCTGATTGTTAAAGACTGTCTGAAAAACATCTCTTATCCCTTTCATTAAAAATATTGTTCATCTTGCGAACACTCCAGTGATGCTTCTGGAATTGCTAGTGGTGGTGTCACCTGACAGGTGTGGTGTGTAGGCTACTCTGTACAGAGCTGCTGTTAGCCTGCAGGCTTGTTCAGCAAATGGCATCCTTTCAATGTGCTTAATTTCATTCCTATGAATTGAGCACACATATATATAAAAGAGAAAGCTTAAGAAATATGAGCACATTATGAAAAACTAAAATTTCAGTCAAATGTGTCATTTGATGGCAAGAGGCAGAAGAGTTTGCTGGCTCAATCCTGTAGAACTGGAAGTCAAGAAGAACTCAAGTGCTGGTCTTATTTCTTGCACTAATACCTCTCACCTTAGAAAAATTCCTGGTTTTCTATGCGCCAGTTTTTCGGTTGGGGATTTTTTTGGTGGTGGTTTACTTTTTGCTTGTTTGTTTTTTTGTTAATTTGCTTTTTGGAGTGGGGTTTGGGGATGGGGGGAGGGTTGGGTTTTTCGCTTCTTGAATAAACTTTAAAATACAGAAGAGCATAAAAGCAATGAAATAGCATATTATTACAAAAGGTAAGTGGTAATGTCCCATACCATAATTTTGCTATTTAAAACAATCCATCTTAAAGCTTTTCATCTCTTCAGTTTTTCATCACGAATCAAATACTTGCAGGAAGTTACAGATACTTACTTAAGCTGCTTAGCTGGCGTATGATAGCAGCAAGGGTGCTATTCGTTACACATTCCAGTTCACTTGTAATTCCCTCTGGCAGAGCTCCTCGGCAGAGATGCCGTGGTTCAATGTTCCTTTTCACCAAAGGCATGGCTCACAATCTGGAATTTACAAACAAATACGAATGACATTTACAAAAATGAAATTCAGAGCTCTGAATCAGCGTAGCACACATTCAGGCTTTTTTCCTCCAAAAAATACTTCACCTTTCTTCTTTGAAAGTCCTTGCTTCAGCCTTCCCACTGCAAGATACTGTACAATTCCTACTGGGGCACTGGAGTTGTGCGCTCATGCCAGAATATGACAAGAGCACCACAGAGCAGCAGAGAATACAGGCAATATAGGTAATGCAGGCTTTTTGCCTTGGATTTGGTCTAAGATTTACTGTATGCACAGACTTGTGCTGCAGTTCCAGAATCATTGGACTTCAGTGCACATTTGCCTTTATAGAAAACTGGCAGTCCCCACAGGAGTGGCTGGAAAGGTCGCTGTCTGGAGCACGCTGGCATCCTGCCTTGGCAAGCTGGTCACCAACAGACTGACCAAGCACTACAGCCCCCGACTACGTCAGACACCGACCTACCCCAGCTCTGACAGTTTTCAGTAAAAATGAGAAATTCATCTGACTCGAAAGGGCAAGTGCCTCTCAGAATTAGGCTGCATGAGAAAGAAGATGGGTGCTGTATGGCATTCTCACTGGGGTAAGGGCATGCACTGAACAGCTTTTGGGAACATGCCAGAAGCAGGAAGACATTTATCTGAGAAAACTAAGGTTGTCAGAACTGGTTTTCTTGGAAAAATGAAACAAATGAGGATGGTGTCTTGGTTCCAGCCCAAAGGAGGGGCCAAGACATCGTGTTATTTAATACCATCTCACATCATTGCCAGGCACAGGGAAAAGGGATTCCTCTCTCATTTCCAAGAAGCACTGCATTCCTCTACAGTCAGAAACAACCTGGCTTTGGTCAAGTCAGGCTTTGCAATGAGCATTTTTGCACATGAATCATTCTTTCTTTTTATATACTTTTCTTATTAATATTGTTGCTGCTACTGTTTGTTTTCTTATCTCCTGGCTGTTTCCAGTAAATTGTTCTTATCTCAAGCTGTGATCTTTACCTTTTGTGCATCCAGTTCTCCTCTCTGGCCACTCTGGGGGTGGGGGGCAGAAGAGAGGGAGAAGGGGAGCGAGCGAGTGACAGCCTGGTTTGGAAAGTCTCGGAGGAAGAACTAAATTGTGGAGTACCATTCCTAAACCACGACAGATGGGGAAAACAAATACAAAAAGAGATCTCAAAGTATCACAAAAGGGCACAATGGCATAGAAAACACTGTCCTGCAGAGAGCAGCTTTGAGAGCAAGGATGCCCAAGTGAGACAGAATTCTCCCAAAAGGGAAGCAATATAAAACAAAAACATCTAAAGCAGTTTTCTTTAAAATGACATTAACACAATAGTCAACTTGATTACATTTTTAACACCAACAATTCAACGTCCACGTACTACTCGTGACTAATATTGTTTAAAACCATGTGGCATGGAAATTTTCTGGAACAAGCAGTTACATTATTACCAAGGACATAGTTCATTTGGGAAAGACTTAGCTGAAAATTTCTTTTTTACTGTACTAAAGCAATTAAAGTAGCCTTTCAATTTCTCTAATTAAAATCACATTAGTAAATTAAAAAATCTTTTTGCCTTTCAAATGTTGCACAGTAATTTTTGTAATGACTTCCTGACTGAAGATTTAAAGTATTTTATTCTCAAGAACATTTCTAAAAGCTTAACAACTTTAATGAACAAAAAGCAAATTATATAACTCTAAGAATATTTCGTAACAGGTCAGGAAGGAACAGGCTCATGACTTCTAAGCAGTAGTCTTGAATTATATTTTACATCTTTAATATGAGACAGTTTGAGTACATCAGAATTTAAGGTTAGCTAAGTTTGCTAAATTTTACACAATACATCAGAGGTAACAGAGGAACAATTTTTATATTAAAAAAAACAACTTCTGTTTCTATTCTATATTTTTGTATTCCTCTACAAACAGATGCATTTCAAAATACTACTTCATATCCATTGCAGAAACTTTTCTGAACTTGATCAAAAATAAGTCAAAACTGGAAATTCACTGTTACTGAAGAGCAACATCTAGCACCAACACTCACTCTCCAAACAGGCTAGTGCACTGGCACTACAAAATAAAAGTCATTATGAGGAATTCTTTCACTGTAATGTAACTGTTACAGTGAAAATGCATTTCATATAAACATAATTTGTAAGGAATAAATTAAAAGGAGCATAAATTAGTGCTAAATTAAATCTTTATATGAAAAGGCCACAGAATAAAGCCAGTTTTTCCCATGGCTTTCTGTCTAGCATTCTCAGAGCTGCCCCCTGCCCTTACCTTTTGTGGTCACCCAAGTTCCTCACTAGCCCACATAACACACTGGGTCCAGTCGGAAGCTGGCTGCACACTGCCCACCTAATTGTCTGCTACCTCTTGAAACACCTACCACACTGACTACAATCAGAATGTATATGCTCCTCCACCAGGAGCTCTTATTGAAGTCCCTTCTCCACATAATGTTCGTTCTTGCCTATAAAAGCTAATTTGAAGAAAACATACAACTGCAGTTTGAGCTTTTCGCTTTCTTGTCACTTCCTTATGAAATTGTCCAGTGTGTTCAAGAGCTACCAGGGGAGTGACTGACCAACACAAGAAATCCCATTTCTCTAAAGAGACAGGCTAAAGCACACACCAGGGCTGACGATAGGGGAAAATAAACAACTTTCATATTTGAATACATTATTTAAATTATTATGTAGCAACCTCATTTCAGTTTGAAGTTTAATTCCAAAAGGTAAACTGAACACTGATGAGTAAATATATGCAACGAATTAAGCAATCCACTACCTGCTCCTGATCAGAGGAAAAGAAAAAAAGAACTCTGCAACTGCAATAAGTTTCTTCTAATTTAAAACTTTTACCCAACTGAATTAAACATTTACAGACTTATTCAGATACTAACCCATTACTAAGTAAAAAGCTTGTGACCTTACCACTAAAGCACGACCACCTTTTTCTTCACCACATGCAACTCAGATGAACTTAATCTTTTTTAAAGAAAATGCAAGAGAAGTGAGGCTAAATTCATTTCAAAATCTGTGTAGCAGGAGGTTAGACAAGAAATCAAGACAAAATAGGCCTCTGAATTACAGGGTCTTCATGAGACACAGCCAGACTGAAGGGAATGTGTTACCAGGAGCAGAAAACAAGAATTTGCAATGGCAATTCCGTGCCATTCATCTTCCACTTGTTTTGAGCCACACTCAGTTCCAGTTTCTTCCTAGGCAAGATATCCACTGTGATGTCACTATATTATATACACTGGCATTTAGAAATCATATTCACTTTTGCAATACAGAGGTTTAATAACTTCTCTTCCCTTCTGCCGTGGTTTAATCCTAGCCAACAGCCAAGCCCCACAGAGCCACTTGGTCCCTCCTCCACCAGCTGGATCAGGGAGATAATCAAAAGAGTAAAAGACAGAAAACTCATGGGTTGAGATAAAGACAGTTTAATAGGGAAAGCAAAAGCTGCCCATGCAAGCAAAACACACCAAGGAATTAATTCACTTCTTCCCACAGGCAGGCAGGTATTCAGCCATCTCCAGAAGAGCAGGGCTCCATCACACATAAGGATACCTTGGGAAGCCAAAGTAATGCATCATCACTCCAAACATCCCCCTCTTCTTCCTCCTCCTTCTCCCCACTTTATACACTGAGCATGATGTCACATGGTCTGCAATGTTCCTCTGGTCATTTTGGGTTGCCTGTCCCAGCTGTGTATCCTCCCAGTCTCCCAAGCACTCCCAGTATTCTCCTTGACAATGTCAAAGTACAATAAGCAGAAAAGGCCATGGCTCTGTGTAAGCCCTGCTCAGCAATAAGATCTCTAATTTATCAACCCTGAGATGAGCACAAATCAAAAACATGGCTCCCTACTAGCCCCTGTGAAAAAAATAACTCTATCCCAGCCCAAACCAGAACACCTTCCATCCACAAATAACTGAAAAACCTAATGCAAATAAATCATTATTTCGAAAAACTGTGTCAGTGCACTAGATTGGTCCCAATCCTAAGTTTGTAACTTTTTTACTCATTTTACCCCAGCTAAGTACACAATGAAACCAAAGTCTTATAATTTGGATAAACAGGTTCATCTTCACTGTGAGGCCACCTATACCTGACAGCTGCCTTTAAACCATCAGCTGCATCTAGCATAAGAGATGAAGAATCTAGAAAGATGCTATATTGCAAGCGGCTGAAGCGGAAATATATGAGACATTTGTGTCAGACCAGAAAAATCAGGAGTCAAAAAGGGAGAGAAGAAAAACTAAGAGGGTGAGATGTCACCACTAAACCCATGCGTGCCTCATTGGACATGGATCAGATGCGACATCTGGCTGAACTGAACTCTGAATGGAGTACAAACGGACACTGCTCTCCAAACCCTCCAGGCATCAGCAACTCGATTTCCACACACATTTTGAAAGGACAGGACATCAAAAGCCTGAATTAGCTTAGATCAACCCATTAAAATTCAGATTTTGCATGCTTCCTCAGTATTCTCACCTCTCTTTCTTGTCTTGCCCTCTCCCCCTCCCGTAACAACTTGTGTAACAACTCCATAACAACTTACCTTTTGTCTTAAAATTAGAAGGCACTTATCCCAGTAGTCATTGCTGCAGAGGCAAGTGTGGTACAGAAGGACTTAATCAAAGCATTTTTGCTTTTCTTTCCATGCTTACCCCGCAGCCACAGAAGTACCACTCCAGGTCAACTCAGACCACCTTCCCCTGGACAGCAGCTGTTAAACTGCATGCAAGAAGCCTGACACTGCCTTGGCAAGTCAGATTCTTAAAAAATCATGTAGAAAGCAGATGTACAGTGACAAACTTCAGAGATGACAAACACCATGTACAATCTTTCCAAACAATAGCAGAGCACAGGTATTCCAAGAGACAAGCTGGGTTTTTCAAATATTTGAGCTACTGGCAAAAACTCGAAGAACAGCTGTTCCCCAAACCTGCCTTTTGTCCTTTCACATCCCTGAAAAGGCACTGCAATTTACATGACTGCTAAAAACGTGCCCAAATTTCATGGTTCTTTAAGTTCTTTATACATTCACTAATACCACAAAACAAATTCCACTTCATTAAACAGCCTCTCTACTTGTGAATGTTTACTTATTACGTTTTCTCAAAGACACTGTTCAATCCCTTTTTTAAGTTCTTCAGAGGTTTCTCCTTTTATCCTCAAGTAAAAGATGACAAAGCTGAACATTTTACCATGAAAAAGAGCTTACTATACATCAATTCTAAATTCTCCCTGAATATAGTCTATTCTTTTCAGAGAGCTTTAGAGCTTTCCATTCATGAATCTCCCAGATCTCTATAAAAAGACAACGTACCATAATTCTCCTTCTATGGAGAAGAAAAACAAGACGGACTGAATACGCAGCTTGCCATGAGTAATGTACCAGATGGGATTCCATTCAAGACTAAGCACCTAAATTTGTATGACTACATACATACGAGCTCAGCAGAAGCCCAGTGAGCAACCAGATCCCTGCATCTCTTGATAGATACAAGAATGACACGGTGAGCTCAAATACATCACGTCAGCTCTGACAGGCACTCACCTAAATTTCAGTGCCTGAATCTAGAACTGCATTTCACCTCATCAAAACCAGAGCAATACCACTGGCTTCCTCACATCAAGCCACAGAATGAAGTTACACTACCTCCTAATCACAGTCTCCATGTCTAGGGCATTTCAACATTTAAAACCTTCACAGACATTTGAGTTTTCCCATATCTAATAGTGAATTCAACACACAATTTCCATCTCTGAATGGCACCCAACTTGGTTAATACTGTTTATTTTCCTGTTCAAGTTTGTAATTCTAGACAGCCTGCCATCACCCACCTTCAAGATTCATGTATGTGCTAAATTGGAATAGAACGGAAAACAGAAAGATGAAAGAACCCAAGCACCAGGTTTGGAGATGCTCTCCCATATCCATTTTTTTTTCCCCACGGAGGTGCCATTATCACAGATCTCCATGTCCTCCAAAGGCTCTTCATCCTTCCCAAGACAAAAGGAAAGGGCTACATGGAGAGCAAACAATGCTATCCCTCTTATCCTAATGGAAGGAAGGGAATAAATATGTCTTTAATGCATGCTCCTTTCTGTTTTTCCTTATCCTAAATGACTGAGAACCTGATGTTTGTGAACCTTTCCTACTTGACATCTCTGAATACCATTTACCACCTGATCAGTAGCGACAAGTTAAAAACAAATAAACCATAACTAGCATATATTCTGGAAATTATTGAATTCAAGATTATCCAATGTCATTCATCTGTACTTTAAAAAGTTTTGTGTTTTGGTTTTTTTTTTAACTGGCTTCATTCTAACAAGAATCTGAATCCACATTTTGTATACTGCAAAACAATACAGAATATTTAGCCATCAGTTATTGTTTAACAGTGCTCTCTAATACCCCAGAATTTTTTATCAAAAGGCATCCTAACAAGACTAATTTTTAATAGTCTCTTCTAGCTATTCGAGTTCTATCAAGAATGCAATTCCTCTTTCAGCCACATTACTATGCAACGAGTATCAAAACACAACATAGTTTTACTAAACCACAATCACACTTTAAGAACCAAGTACTTTACTTTTATTAGAGCTACCCCAATCTAAGGGACAGTGTATTTTTCAGTTAATCTACAGGTTTTTTCACATTTTACAGAATTTTTAATGCAACTCTCTTGATTTTGATAGGGGTTTGCTGACGCAAGGGCAGACTTTTGATACAAATATGCACAAAGTCTAGTAGAATTCTATTTCCTAAGGATAACTAAAAATCAAGGACATTTCTTATCCACAACAAACCACATCTTTCAACAATACATGTAAAGTGAAATGCCTAGAAAATGTCCTCCACACTACAATTTAATATATAGCCAATTCTATTACCATTGTTTTCACAGATCTTCCTCCTGATTGCCAGCTCTGCATGAAAGGAATGAATGACAATCAAAGCTGGAACAAAAGCAGGTTTTTTCTTTTCAGTATCAGACCACCACTTCTGATCTTCCTCTCACATCATACCAAGCTAAGTATTAGCAATGATGAAATGGGCACAGAAATCCCTAAAGCTATTTTGTTTCTTTAAAAGAGCTCTTTAATGTCTGTTGCAATGAGCTGTTTCTGAAGGTTCACCAACTTGGACGGTTGTTTTGTTTTCTCTTCTTTATTTGGCAGAGTTTTTGTCTGTGCTGAGATCTTCAGGGCAGATTTTATGGTCCAGTGATATTATGAAGGAAATCAAGACTTAAGCAATGACAGGAGAAAGGACAACAGGAGAAGGGATTGTAATTAGTTTTGCTTATCTACAATCTAAAATTGTATGGATGTACATTTTCCTAGTCAACCCTCCACATCTCCAAAAAAAGTCTAAGAAGCAGAACAATAGCTACCTCTGTTAACACGGTGGGCCTGCAATACAAAAGTTTGCAGAACCATTAAAAGGTGAACGCATTAACTCCGGAATTTCCACTAATTAAAAGGCTGGGAGAGAAAAAAGTAAATAGATGTTTACAGTAGTGAACATTTATAGGTACTTTAAATTTAGTTCTCAGTATTTCACATTAACTATGAACAGGCATAGAAAAGATAACATTCATGAATGCAGGAAAAGAGGCCCTAAGGATGATTCAACCTAAAATTAAGTAGCTATTCTTTCCTTGACACTACAGACTGTAATATAAAAGGCTTTTGAATATTAACAACAACTATGAAGTCAGAAATTGATTTATTTTCTCTACAGCTTCCAGGATGAGTATTTTGGGGGTCTCTTTCCCGTTGTTCTACAACCCCATGTTTGCATTACCTGTCCACTGTAGCTCAAGATGATCTTTGGGCACCTGCCATTCTTTGATAGTGTCAAAGGTCTCATCAACTTCTGCTTAAATACTGGTGCCTACAGTTCCCTGCCAAGTAGGAGTCCCTCAATGAAGAAAAGAAGACTGGCAGACCACTTTGAAGTTACTGCATTAACTTTTCCTCTCAGTAGAACTGTAATATTGCAAAGCCGCAATCCCAAGAATCATTTTTCCCATTCACGATACTTTTCACAGCAGTTTCTAAGGAAATAAAAAGCTTATCCATCATGAAGTACAGACAGATTATGATGAAGTTTCATCTCCTGCTCCAAAATAAGGGATCACATACATGTCAGCCAATTAAATGGCTTCATCATTGTTCAAGGAAGAAATAAAGGTATTTCTCGCTCTCTGCTAATGAAGCCACTTTACTGAAGGTTAACACTGGGTTATCTCAATTTCCAAGTATGCAACTTTTCAGGCCCAACTGCAACACAGCTATGGAATATAGAATGTATTTCCTGTATTAAGTTCTCACTGCTCAAATTAATGGACTTTGCCATTTATACTCACAGCATTTTTTCCACTGCCCAATATGCAAAAATCTTTGCCAGTAAATTACACTGAATTTTTTTACTCCTGTCACTTAAATCTTTACACTTTTTAAAGATGCCTTATCATTTTCATAAAAATATAGGAAAAGCATAGACAGTATATTTTTCATGTCGAAGTACATTTTTTTAGAACACTAATATTTACGTAATTCCATCACCCCGTTTCTTCACAGGATAAGCTTTCCCCAGAACATCTATGCACATCCCTCAACTAGTTTTACACTATCTTATTTTTCTCATGCTTATCTTTACTTTGAAAACTGAGATCTGAAAGCTGAGATTTTGAGTTGTGTCATCTTCTTCTGATTACTTTCTCCCTTAGAACAGCTTATGACACTACAGTAGTAGTTTCAGACTTTAAGCATCTCATTTTCAAATAGCCTTCCTGAATCTGAGTTCAGATTTCCATTCCTTAAAATTCTCTTCATTGAAAGAAACACAAAACAATGCAAGAAATACACTGTGGTACCACTGAACCTGTGTGTTAAGCTTTGAAATACAATTTCTCCTTCACCAACACATTTTAGTCTTCCTTGACACACAGTGTTACTCAGATATCTATTCAGAAACAGATTTGCTTACCTGAAATCTAACAGAAGTTCACAGAGTGCACAATACAATAGCTTGCTGTACTGAATCCAATCACTCTGCCAGCATCAGATCCACCCATCCTTTTCTCCTCATTCTGTATCAGAATACAGATGATCCAGGGCACCTTCACACATGACTAGAGTCTCTTGCCTCTAGACCAAAAGCTGTCCTTTCTCTAACCAAAATTTTTTCATTAAGCCAGAACACTAATTACACTTTATCTTAAAAGATGTAAGGCTAAAGGGTACTGAAGAAATCCAACTGAGTAAACTGAAAGACATCCACATACAGGATACCTGTTGCTGTAAAAAAGAAAAATCCAGGGTAAAAAAATAACGTTCGTGAAGAGCATAAATTGAAAAACCCTGGAAAACATGTACAGACGTTTTTTCACAAATAAGTGAATTTGAATCCGTTTTAACAGAATGCTATTACCTGACACAGTGCTTATTGCTAAAAGGTGGCCAGTCACATCAATACAGCTGAATGGGGAAAAAGTTGGTTTCTGCCTGTGTGGGTCTAAGTCGAGCCTGACTACCATTACATTTATTAATCGTTCTATATAAATCACATTTTCTCTTCTGCCTTCTTTCCGCAGCCACGTGAATGATCTTAGCACACAGGGAATCATGAGACCTCGCATTGTTTCTTTCCGCTGAACAAACAGTGACCAGTTTAAAGTATCAGCAAAAGATGCCGACACGTTAATCTTGTTCTTAGCATGATGGCTGCTCATCCTGCTCATAGTCCCTTCCAGATGGCTCAGTGTGAAAGGGATAGTGGGATGGGGAACAAGGAATATTCCATGCTGTTCTGAACATCTGTTCCACTGCATTCATACATTTAAAAAAAACAATAAAAACCTTACTGCCACTATCAATTTTACTATTTCAACCTAATACTGCTAGACTGACACCAAATACAGTGTAAATGTTATGCATGCATATGAGAAAGGAAAAAATGTCTTTTCAAATCATGTATGAGCATTTGTTTAATTTTTGCTATCTTAGGAACGGACTTGTTTCAATCACAAAGTACTTACGCTGCACTGAAAGCACGGTTTCCTTTCATATGACTTTTCTGTATTATACCCCAAGAATTTATTATCATCCCTTCTCCTATTCAAGCAAACAGAATTGAACTGAGTCACCACTTGTTTGCCTTTGGTTTTATTGTCTTTACTGCAAAGATGCACAGTACGCATTTGCTAGAGCTTGTTTAAATTGTATTTGTCCAGTTTGGCACAGCAGCTAAAAAATACTTCGCTTGTGCATATAAAGAAATAGCGGTAGCCTTTTGCTTTTTAAGCAGAGTTGAAAGAAATGAAAATATAAATGCCTTACTACAGTATACTGTCTACCTCTCAAGTGACATTTACCCTTTAAAAATACCACTTCTTTCTTGAAAAGAAGCACCCAGCCAGAACTAGGAGAAACTCAGAACAGAGTTAAGAAAGAAGAGGAAGCAGTGCTTTGTCCTACAGGAAAGCACAGGAAAGAAGACTTAGATTGATCATCCTCCCCTTCTGCATCATCTTGACATGTGTGAGCCATACGGCTGCTGAATTATTCAGCTCTTTGTACTTGGAATACCCAGTGATTACATGTATGAAAATTTAGAAGTACTGAAACACTGACTGGAAAAGCAGCAGATTGTAAAATCTAATTTTGTTTTGACCTTTAGTACCCTAAATGGTAACATTCAGTGAGAAGTATAAACCGGATGAAGTCAAAAGGAACAAAAAAAAAAAAAAAATCACAAAGCAGCAGAGAGCTAGTTATAACACCAAGCTAATTAGGTCAGGAACAGCCCTCCACTAGCAGGTCGAAATGTTTCCAGATGTCATGTGGAAACAGGCTTGGATCTTAATCAGATGTGAGCAGAGTTCGTTATGCAGACACAGCCACACAGTTCTCACTTTCCACACCAAAACTCAGCAGCCCAGACAGTTGAGAAAATGTCTATAAGCCACTATCTCAAAACCCAGAAGTATTCCCATGAACTGGCTAAGATGAATTAAGCCTTAAAGGTAAATCATGGTTCAACTAACTTGCTGTGTACTGCAACATTAGTGATTCCCACCTGTTTAACACCTGTTAATTTTTCTAGTATAGCAATACCATAAAGCAACAAATATTAATTTTTAAAAAATTGTTAAAAGATGACAAAACCAAGAGAACCGCTGTTTAACAAACACTGGTACTTAATTAACAATTAACCATACCAGCGTATTTCCCACCTGAAGGAAATTTCTTTGCTCCCTACCCACCTATTCCAGGATCTTTTTGGACTGCAGTCCAAAAAGCATCACTACAAACAAACTCCTCCTTTATCTATCTGACAACTAAAATAATAAGACAAAGAGTGGCTTTTCACATCCCAATTTATGATACACCACTGAGAAACTATTTTAAGTATGATTCTTTCAACAGTCTCTCGAATGATGGCATTAAACACCTTGCAGTGCTTACTTTAAGCCTGTTTTGGTTATCGAATGCACATTCTTTTAAGAGTTTAGAGTTACAGAAAGTCACATTTTATCTACACTACAGGAATAGAAAAATTCTGTGACAAGAATCATTATCAGATAATTTCTCTACACTACTTCAGACAATTTGATGCTGGAACAACTCGTAATAGAATATTGAAAGTCTGCAACTATAAACAAGCCTTTTCTTAGTGTTTTAGACTACAGTAATGTACAAATAACTCCTGCAGATCATTTAAAGTACATTTGTCCCAGCCTTCCTCCTTCACAAACAGCAAAGGTTATCAGAAGCAAATGCCTTGATTATATAAAGAAAACCTAAGTTGCAGCTAGGCTTGCTGACTTACATTGATCCCATTTAACAGAGCCTTACTGGATTTAAAGTGCTCGAAATAACTGTCTGGGTCACAGTCCATGTGATAAAGGCCACCTGGTGAGGCCTCAGGAGCCCTCCTGCGGGGACAACATGCCATTCAGAGCCTCCAATGACCTCAAGCTAAACCAGAAGCAAATTCAGTACTTTGTTTCTCAGAACTCCAATTAACCTTAAATTGGAAGGGAAAGTAAAAAAGGGATCAAGGATTCCATTTTATGTCAAATAATATCCATTTTCTGGCAATACACAGTGTTCCCCATTTCCCATATCTAATCATCACCATTAAGAACCTTTTAAAACAGTTTTTCTCAGAAAAAAAAAAATCAGTTCTTAAACTCTTTTACTCCCAGTGTTGATCTAAAATGTCACATGAAAGTGTTACGTTTTCACATAATTCAGTTAATCCAAAACTTAAAATGTCACAAGGAGGTGTCAAGTTTTCTTATAATTCTTTTCCATATGAGAAATTCTCTGGATATCATATATGCATACACACACAAGTACAGCTCCTGTACATTTATGTTCTATATATACACACGCAATTTATACACATTTATTATACATATGACACACAGAGATGATGGAAGAGACCAATAATGTAGGTCAAACAGCAAAAGAAAAAGCACTTAAGATTAACATTGAATTGCCATGATACATTCTCCACCTCTACCCCTAACAAACCTCCTCCACTCCCAGTTCTCATCAGGCAGGAGAGACTTTACCACTGGGAAACAACTGCAATGATACTTTTTCAGGCTACCACACTATATATCACAATCCTTAAAATACCTTGCAGGCAAAGCAACTTCAATATCCATCTGAACAGCCACACAACAGCAGCAGAAATTTCCTGGTATGTGTCAGGAAACACACGGAGAGCCCATAAAGGTTTAAATTATTACAAAATAAAGCAACATCCCTGGAGTTCCTCAAGGTGAAGCTTTACATCCACACCACAAATCTTCCTTATTCTGACACTCCTACCAACACCTGATTTTACCTATATATCAGAAACCTGGAAATGGCTACTAGTCTATGTGGGGGAAAAAACAGATTTATTTTGGGTGCTTTCATGGAAAAACTGAATTAAATATTTTGTGTCTGGATCCAACAGCTGAGTCTAAGTGAATTGACAAAAATTCCCAACTATTTTTATCCTGAGCCAAGTGTGCCATCTGTTCCCATGAAGTCCATCTTCTCAGAGCTACCATACTACAGCATTATCACAAAGTGCCATGTGATCGAGGACTGGTGTATAAATCAAGAAAGATACTACGAGTGACAGAAAGCAACACTCAAGACAGTCATAAAAAAAAAAAAATCAAAGAAAAACAACACAAAAAAACCAACGCACCACCAAAAAAAAAAAAAAAATCGCCACAAAGCACAAGCAGCCTTACCAAGGTCCCCTGTTAATATAGCTTTTTGTGCAGTGGTTATTTCACTCTGGTGCATATGGAGGGCTGAGCTCCGGTCAAAGACTTTCCCAGGGTGGGGACGCATTTCATGTCTTTCCTACATGTTATCTGCCCGTGCACAGTAACCTGAGCACTAAGGACGCTACTTCCCTCCTCCAGGTAATCTTCCTCACTGTCTTCCACATGGTCAACACCTTCAAGTTAATCACAGAAACCATTCCTGTTTGACGCATGAGAAATAAGCAATGTGTCATTTTTCAGTTCATAAAATGAAATAGTAACAGTTACAGATGACAGCAGAACATCCAGTTATCACAAGTACAGGAGCTCCCTGTACTCCAACAACTGAATCCCAAGCAAGTAACACGGGGTCCAGCAGAAATCAAGATGGATCACACTCCTTTTCCTGCCCTTATCAATACTGAAGACATTGTTTTCAAAACTAACTTATATGGGCAGATATCCATTTGTACCTCTCACCAGAAACAGAATACTAAGAGAATTGAAACTGCAGTAAAAAACATACATCTAAACACGCTTGATGTATTTGTTACTGATATGTGAGGCACACTAAGATTGTAAGCAGCTGCATCTCCCCAGATACAAAACACTACCTTCTCTCTTGGTGTTTCTGGCTCTTTTGTGACAGATCTTCTCTTTTGCTAGGATCACAAACTCAGATGTCAAGGTTCTGCCCACCATTAACTTCTTAATAATGCAACATATAATGTTGGCCTCAGATTGTTCATTTTGCTGCTGTTTTGAGGTTTTAATAGCATTTTAGGTTGGGGTTTTGTGGGTTTTTTGGGGGGCTTTTTGTTGGAGTTTTTTTGGGTGGGTGTTAAAGCTAAAATCAGTGTCAGGCAGTACTACAAGTAACATGCTTTGATACAGTAACATTGGCATACAAAACCTCATTTTCAGCATTAAAGAGATTTCCTCGTTACACATACAGTAACTCCCATTGTGAGACAAATAAGCTACTATAAAACCACATTGAGTCTCAGACAGAATTCAGCAGTTAGTCTTCTGTAAAAATCCCCTTTCAACACTTGAAGGCTGGAAAGAAAGTTGTGTTCCATGAAATCTGGCGTTGTATCAACACATCTCCATGGAGCTGGCAGGACAGAAGTGCTCCAGAAACCAGTTTCAAGGAAAAAAAAGCATTCTTACCATGTATAAATAATCACTAAGAAGAGACTTAAGCAACTTTTTCTTCTAGCTAAAAATCATCAAATCACTGCTAAGATTACTGGGGATGCAGAGGTTATCAACGATAACACTAAATCTTTAAAATCTGTTTTATTTGTGTATTTCAAATCAGCGCATTAAAATACTTCTTGTGGAATCTTTTGTCTTTCTTCAGACATATATATACAAATACGTCTTGAAAATGTAAACTTAGGTTTTTTAAGGGTCTATGAAATTTCAGAACCTAACAATGAGTATTTGAAAGCATCACACTGATTTATAGCTATGTCTGTAATTCTCATCTAGTCAATGCCAAGTGTGGGTGAATGCTAAGTGTGAGCTGGGAGGAAAATAGTCTTATATAGTATAATAAATGCACAAACCATCAAATATATGGACTCCACAATAAAGAACAGCATGATCCATCAGGTTTTTCACCTGTGAGCCTTCAGAGACCGCATTAGCAAGTTGTGTGGCACAACAGGAGCATAAGCACCTTCAGAGCAGAATAGCTGGTGGTGATGACCCTGAGTCCATCTTGCATACACTCTTTTTTGCAGGAAAACAGGAATATTTGTTCCAAGCTAGTGCTCTCCCAGTCTATGGCCCACCAGATGCTGACACCACCACATATGCCCCTACAGACAGCCTTTTGGTTTTAGACTCATCTGAAAGAGTTCATATACTTCACATCTGAGGAATTTGCATCATAAATATAATCTTGGATCCAAACCAAACCTACAGCATAATACATCCTACAGTGTTGTTTCAGCATGCTTTAATTTGCAATATAAAGGCTGAAAAAGAGCAGTTTTATTTCGTTTTAATTTTGTCAGGACAAGATGGAAGAAGAGAGGCAAATACAGGTTAAAAAGAAAAAGAATCATCTTAAGGCTGAAAATATGTCACAGGATTTTTTATTTATGCTTCCCTCCAATACTTACAAATGAAGGCTCCATGGAAAAGGAAGGAATAAAAAAAATATGTACAGCAGTCAGAGTTTCCTTGATCCTCTCACTCCCTATAATAGACTCAGCCACTCAATCCTTGGGGATGGATCTCATCTTCCTTACTAACTGGCAGTCAAACACACAGCAAAGTCCTGGCACTACAGCCAACTAAAACCCACTGAAAAATGAACAGACTGCCTAAACCTAGCAAGGCTGTAACTGCCAAGGAGCACCACAAAGCCTTTTACAGTAAGGTTACCTAACGCCTGCATTCCTACAATATCTGTAGACCATGACATTAAATTTACCCTCCAAGCGTGAGAAAGGCAAGAAGCAGCATCTTAATTATACCACTGAGAGGCACAAAGCTACTTGTGTGCTGGCCAGCATCATCAAGGCCTGTAGAAGGATCAGAAATGGGACCTACACCACATCACTACGTAGCAACAAATGTTTCAGCCACAAGATGAGTTATGTTTCCTTCTTGGAAGCGAAACCCAGTCATTGCCTTAAGATCCCCTCCACTTAAAGCTGTGCTTTTTAAGACAGCCTGTAAGCCAACCACTCCTTGATTTAATTAAATGGATTCTTTTTCCCATTCCTGTTTCAACATTTGTGCTATTATACCTGCTGCTCCTGGCTGAGCTGCTTCTCATGCTGGAATCAGTTTGGAAGTAAGCAAAAATCTAATCCAGGGGAAAGAAGTCAAAGCAGTTTATGGAATTACTACCCTTATATCTGAGAGCATGGAAGTGATAGTGAGAGCACTCAATCAGCTTCACGACAAAAGAAAAAAAACCCAACAAACAAAGCAATTCAAGCTGAACTCCCATTTCATAGCCAGCTATATGTTTAGTTGTGTAGGTGAACAGCAAGCTAAGCACAAGCAACTAGATAACAAGACCTGAAAGACTAGCAACTGCTTCCTAAAAGAAATGACACCAATATTGTCATATTAAAAGAATTTTACTTGAGTCATAGAATATGCTGAGTTAGAAGGGACCCATGAGGATAGTCCAGTCCAGCTCCTGACCACACAGGGCAACCCAGAAGTTAATCCAGCTACTTAAGAGTATTGTCCAAATGCTTCTTGAACTCTGACAGGTTTGGAGTCATGACCACTTCCCTGCAGAGCCCATTCCAGTGCTTGACCACCACTCTCGGTGAACAACTTTTCCCTAATATCCAATCTCAACCTCCCTGATGCAGCTTTATCATCCAATCTAAACTTCCCTGATGTAGCTTTATATCATTCCCTTGCGTCTTGTCACTGGACAGCTGACACAGGCTGGATCAGCATCTCCCTTTCCACCCCCCTCACAAGGAAGTTGTAGACAGCATTAAGATACCCTCTTCCCCAAGCTAACATGTAGTACCTTCAGCTGCTCCTCAGAAGTCATTCTCTCTAGTTCCAGTCCATCTTACTGGCAGGAACACAACCAATGACACTAAAGAGCTCAGAGCTTCTGCAATTTCCAGTAAATTTCTGCTGCCGCATTTCCCAAAATCACACAGGCATCCCAGCAAACTCTGAGTAGGTCAACAAAAAAATTTACTGAACAGAAGAAAGCAGACATCCCATGTGTGCACCAAAAATTCTGCTTATCTTTTCAGCCACATAAGTAGTTTATGTCTGTATCCTTTCCATCTCTTTCTGAAAATCATGCCTTTAGTGAATGCTAACTTGGTATACATTGATTTCTGTGGTTTGTTTACAAAAAGAAACAAGCAGCATATACTCATAAATATTTAAGACCTAATTTTTTTTAAAGAATGAAATATTAAATATGTACTTTTTTTAATAAATACACAGTACTCTGAAACAGGAGTGTGGATAGCAACTCAAGACAAAAATTGGTATCCTCTTCTCAGGAACAAGAAGTCACTTATCTGATGAAAGGTACCATCACATCTCAAGAAAAGTAAATGCCTTTAGCCTCTGGTAAATTGTGAAGGCCCTTTTTTTCTTTTCAAGAGACTAAGATAGAATCAAGGACAAACCACTAAAAAAAATTAAGGAACCATTCTCTCTACGTTTTCAATCTGAAATCCAAATTTAATCCAAATTGATCTTGATCTCAATCAATCCAAATTGAACATTTCTTTACCTGTTTACCATTAATCACCAGTCATAAAATGTACACAAGTAGACTGCATGTTGAACTGATCCCATTCATATTTCCCACTTGAATCTCTCAGCATTCCACAGCCAAACACCCAAAGCCACTCAGTTTTACACTGATGATAAGATGCCCTGCCCACATTTTAGAGCCACAGTCCAACTTTCTCCTCCTTTATAGGAGTCCTACTGACCGTGCTTTATCTCCTCCTTCACATCTAGCACCATTTCTTTGTGCATACTCTCCACTCCAGCTGCCAACACAGCAACCAAGATTTGTGCCCTTCACGTTCCCTACAGCTGCTTTCCTCTACTAACATGGACTCTGCTCTCCACACCTCACTTCTGCAATTCCATGTCTCCCTATTACTTTGGATGGTGCCAGCTGGTCCAACAAGAGTTGGAGGCATTGGTAACTAAGAGGAGAGATATAAACTAATCCTTTCAATTGTCCTTTCGCCCCTGCAGTTTTACAATCCAGTGTTTGCCAACAAGCCCTATCTGGTACAAAACATTTATCTTTTTTTTTTTTTAATTGTTGAAACTGTTTACTATTCAGAGAGATTTTAAAGACTGTTTCTTACTCTCAGAAGAAAGAGTCCAGTAACTAAAAGAGTGGGACTGGGTAGTTGCTCCTCCCCCTTTCCTATCCACTCCCTAGAGACACTCCAAACTCCCCTCTCACTGTCAGGGTGAAACACCCTATTTGAAGGCTGTGTGCTTATTTGAATATGAAAACTCTTCTAACACACCCCATGGCATGTCAACTCTTTTCACAAACCCCCAGAAGTAAATGCTGCTTCTCCCCAAACAAAAAGGAAAATGCACCTAGCTTACTAAATGCTGACAGGCTACAGACCAGGCAGCTATCTGCAAAGACTCAGTGCTATATTTTTTAAGTATAAGGAGCTGCTAATGCTGCTTTTTAAACTGTTTTAATGCATAGCTGAGGCTACCTTGTAGCTGCAACCAGATAATTTAAGGGCAGTCTGTTCTACCTCGAAGGCTCTTCTCAGTGGTGCCAAGCAGTGAGACAAGAGGCATCGTGCAGAAACTGATGCACAGGGTGTTCCAGCTGAACATGAGGAAGAACTTCTTTCCTGTGCAGTGACCACACACTGGAACAGGCTGTCCAGAGAGGCTGTGGAGTCTCCCTCACTGGAGATATTTAAGAACCATCTGGACACAGTCCTGTGCCATGTGCTCCAGGATGGCCCCGCTCGAGCAGGGAGGTTGGACCAGATGCCCCATTGTGGTCCCTTCCAACCTTACCCATTCTGTGAAATACACAAACTGCACATAAAAAATGAGGAAGCTTTAAAAGTGAATGTTTTATTTACAAGTAAAAGTATAAGACTGCAATGAGTATTGATGAAATAGGCTTTAATTTTACTCCTGAATTTAAAAAAGAAAGGGAAGCCATCTAGATCCTGATGATCACTGCAGTCTCCTGTAAACTTAAAGAAAGCAGTCTGAAATCAATCCAGGGCACCTACTTCTAAAGAAAAAACAAAAACAATGGATCGTTTTCACCCCTCCTGTTCCACAATGGTTAGTACTGAACCTTGCCATGACTTTGCTTCAAAAATATTTTGTATACTGGACCAAAACACTTTGAGTATTTCCTATCATTAAATTGCTTTGAACAAAAAGACTTCCTAGATGTTCATTCTTAACACCAGTAAAGCAGATTTTGAACCTAAACATGTTGAAGTGAAAACAAGGGTGGAGGACGAATTAAATCCTGGAATGTAATGTTCAGGATGCTTTTGTTTTTCTTTAAACAAACAACAGAAACAAAGAAAGATGCAGAATTCTGAAGTGAACATACTCTAAACTTGCCTCCCTCATAGCACTGCTGTTGCTGTTATACTGGTGATAAAATCTTCTGTGAAATGCAATTATTAGTTTAAAACCCATTGAGCTGATGAGATCCCACAATCCAAGAGGAATAGATTTCTTAACTACAGCTGTGACCAGCTGGCTGCTAAACAGAAAAAGGACTGCTATTGCCATCTCTGTGATGAGGCTCCAGCGGGCAATGCTGTGTGTGGTTGTTGGCACCCTTCCTGAGGTTGAGAATCACATCAAACCCAGCAAAACCTGTTGTGACTGGAGACCAGGTTTTTTTACGGACTGACAGGGTAACCGTAGGCACAAACACATTGACTCCAACTCTCAAAGAGTGTAATGTAAAGTTACCTATGATTCCACGGATCTTCCATACACTCTACCAAATTATGTAACAAACCTATCAATACTTATATTGCTCTTAACTACACTTTAAAATAATCAATGTAAGCTACATAGACTACAAGCACATATGGAAAAAATCAAGCCATTAGAGACTAATCTACACACAGTTCAAGAAGTAATTTAATGACATCAGTTAAATTTAGAAACTGATTTATTTAATCATTGCACAGGCAACCAAGATTTAAACCTCATCTTTAAGCAGATCCCTGTACACTAGCTGCATAATTCAGAGGGAAGTTATTATGATGCCAATCACAGAATAGTTCAGAGAAGAGGCCAATGACTGCATTTATTTGCAGAAATGAAAATTTCCCAGTCTCAGACAGTGATAACAAAGAATATTTCTATATGTAATGAGCGTGCTAAGGCTCTCACAGTGCAGACACCACTTTTAATACACAAAGAGAAGAACTTTGTTAACATCAAACCCATTTTGGCAGGCTGCAATTTAATTCAACTCCATGCAGTCAAGTCCAAAATGTAAATAAGTACATAGTGAAAAGAGTTTAACCCCAGACAGGCAAGAGTTAAGCCCAAATATTCAGCCTAACATCAAAATCAGACAGAAAACAAGAAAAGAGCATCAAAAATGCATGTACCTCAAGATCGAAATCTGTGATCACTTCTCTATCATATTTTAAGTTAGTCTCTCCCAAAACCAGCTCCACCTCATTTTGGCTTTACCATTTGTAATGCAAGAATTCCATGATACTTTTGCCTTTCTCATAGGTCTTTTTCCACCCCTGGGAGACCATTGGGAAAACACTGCCCTACCACTCCCCACATCCACTGCTATGCAAATAGTGATCTGCAACTTTTGGCTGGTCAAGTAGTCCAAAAACCTTCCACCGTTCTCCAGAGACTATTTCTCTCCTGCCCAACCTACTTTTCATATTCACTTTGCCCCATTCTGAAAAGCTTCTTTCCTTCACGGAACTATTCTTAATGGTTTGTTTTAAATCAAACATTTAAGTTACTAAACAATTCTGTAACTCTACTACTACTTCTAACTACACTGAGAATGAACAGCAAATATCTCAAAATAATTTTTGAAGTTTTATGAATAAATATAACCTAGGTAAATATTCCAAAGCCAAGGTTCTTATTCTTGTAATAACTAATTTCTATAGCTTCCCATGAATAAAAGCAGTGATGTTTCCACGCAGCATGAAATGCGACTGAAATACAACTGTGCTGTAACACTCACTGCTTCATTAAATAATAAGCAGTATGCTAATCTAATACTTTAGTAGTGAAGCATAGTTTCAGTCTTAGATGTCCATTTGGTTTACCCTTTTTTTTTTTTTGCAGACTGCTTACTCTCCCTGACACACTTCCTCCGCTTTTGACATTTACGGCAAGAGATCTTTTTTCCAAACAATTTCAGTATATAACCAGTGATTTATCTTTCCATTTAATGGGTAATGCAAGAGGGGTAAAGGGGGAAAGAGTGGGTTTTCTTTCACCCTTCTTCAAAGTCTGTTGCCAGAACTCTCCCATTTCTGCGCGCACCATACTGCTTCCTGATTCCTTCATTCCTTGAAACAGTTTGCTACTTGAAATAGTGAATGCATGCATTTTCCAGAATTCTTCTTTTTCCTAACTTAAAGTGCAATCTCTTTCAGAACATATACGCCAATAAGCATCTTGAGTATCAGCAAGCATATACTCAGAACTCAAAACTAAAATAAGCATAAGCGAATTTCAGCTGAGGGGAAAAGTGTGGCAAAGGATCATAGCCAGGGTTATTGACAGAGTCAGCTCTAGGACACAGGAGAACAATATCCTAAACAACAATCTCCAGAAGCACTGCCACATACTTTACTGTTTCTCAGAGACCTTGAAGCAAGGCTGGCAGTGGTTTCTGCCAAAGGCAGCACTGCGGTGTGCAATGCAGGAAGAAAACAGTCTCTCCTACAAGTAGCTAATACTACTTTTAACCTAACCCTCTCAGAAGGGAGAACAACAAATATGCTCTTCAGCTTCTGCCCCTGCTCAAAAGCTTTCTCTCTCCCACTGCAGAAGCCAACAAGCTGCAGCTCCCTGTAAATACACATATACACACACTTGTCAGGCTTACTTATTGTAACAAAATAGTCTGCACTTTGGCAGCAGTCCTTCATTAGCACCCCTAGGTGTGTCCCACGTCTTATGTCACACAGTGAAGGAAGTGCTACTGTTCCAGCAATACAACAGAGAGTCCTCATCTAAAGGTCCCTGGTGCTGAGTGTGGCAGCTGAGACAGACTGGGGGCAGGGGAATATTTCCCTACACAGCTAGTTTAATATCAATAAATATAAATCTTTTATTATCCATTGCACTTTGAGGCAAACAAACATTCAACCTCAGCAGATTTAGTTTAAATCTCTTAGACAACACATCAACAAAGTACAGATTATATGGGGTAAAAGTAATTAACAGGTGCAAATTTATAAATCCAATATCTCAAGAACAACCATGAATAAAGTAAATTTATTTCAGTTTTCTACACAATAAGATTAGTATTTAAATGCTGCCGGTCTCCTGGGTTAGCAATGCTTTTGGTATTTGTTTCAGGGCCTAATACAGCACATCTTTAACATCGCAAAAATATAAACCTCCTTCCCAAGGATAACTCAAAACCTTCTGGACAAGTTTCCAAAATTCATCACTGGTCTTCAGTTTGAGGAACTTATCACAGTCTTCAAAACTATTTGTAATAGATTCACACAAATGCAAAAGTAAGTGATGAGGAATGTTCAGTAAGAGCTCTCTTGAACAACTTACCATTTAAAAAGGAGTGCAGAATATCCTGTATTATATCCGTACTGTTTACACGTTTGAGAAGACAGCTGTTCTCTAACTTCCTAGCACACTCAGGTGGCTTTTTCTGCAAACAAAGACAAATTTAACGTCTTTCAGTAACAGAATAATTAAAAACATGCATTAAAAATGGGGTTTGGTTCAGTGATCAGCAAAAACAAAAAAAAACTTAGTAAAATATGCATGAGTAGAATCCAGACAGTTTTAACTGTTTTGTGATAAATATTTCATGTTACAGCTTAATTTTTTCAAGGTAACAAAATAGCTTGTGTTATTTTATAATCAATTTTTAAATAGAAATATCTGCAGAGAAAGTAGCATTTACCCACTTGAAAACTGTGGGGATGGAAAAATGATATAATGGCCTGCAGTAATGCACAATAAAACAGCAGGTTTAAACCCCTCTGAGATTCTTCACAGCAAATTAAATATTACTGAACAGAAACCCACTAAAACAGACTAAAAAAAGCAATGAGAATCTCTTGCAAAAATTAAGCAGTGAGATGTTTCCATGAAAATATCACAGTTCCTAGCATCAAGAGAACATTGCGACGTACAGATTAATGCTTAGTCATACACTAAATTTTTATAAATTAAGGTTTTTGTATTAAAGATATAAATGCCCTTTCTGCAAGAACTGTATAAAAAAAGATCTCTAAAACAGATCACTTGCTTATAGGAGGCTAATACTACTAGCATATTTTTAAAGGGTGCTACTGTGCATTTTTTTTGCCTAAATATTTTAGACGATTAAAATTTACAAGAGAAAAAAACTTCTTTATCTCAAGAACACAATTATAAACCAAGATTTATACGAAAGACAAAGCATCTAGAAGATCAAGACGCTGTTAAAGTCACCACACAGATTTCTCAAAAGCAAGACAGCAGTATCCTGTTTGTTCACTGTCACCACCTGCCTTGCTCACTTTTCCTCCATCCTCACTCAGAATATCAGAGCTTTAAGGTGCCCAAACCTTGATTCCAGGAAGCACTAGTGCAGAAGCCACCTATTACAAATAAAATATTGTCCTCTAGTTGACTTGCTAGCAAAATCTACAAGTTTGTCAAGGTCTTGGTCCTCACTTAAGTGTTTATGTGTTTACAGAAAAAACTGTTTTGAAGAGACACATTATAAAGGCTCACATACATGTAACTCACTCATGTTCTCATTACCAGGACAGGTATACTATATGGGGAAAGTGCCTTCCAAACACAGCTTCACAATCCCAACTAAATTATGTCAGATACGATCCTATCAGACTAAGTTAACACAAGATGGACGTGGACCTGCTGAAGGCATTCCAGAAGGGCCACAATGATTATCAGAAGGGCTAGAGCACCTTGTCCTATAAGGACAGGAGCCTGGAGAAGAGAAGGCTCCAAGGAGACCTTACAGCAACTTCCAGTACCAAGAGGAGACTGACAAGAGATCTGGAGATGGACTTTTTCCAAGGACATGTAATGAAAAGACAAGGAAGAATGACTTTAAGCTGAAAGAGGGTATGTTTAAGTCATATATTGGAAAGAAATTCTTCACTGTGAGAGTGGTGAGATACTGGAATGGGTTGCCCAGAGAAGTTACGGAAGTGCTCAAGGCCAGCCTGGATGAGGCTTTGAGCAGCCTGGTCTAGTGGAAGGTGTTCTGCCCATGGCAATGGCATTGGAACTAGATGTTTTTTAAGACTCCTTCCAACCCAGGCCATTCTGTGATTCTGTGACTTCAACCAGCAGTGATTTAACTATGCCTGTGGTTCAGGAAACAGTAAATCTGCTTTAGAGCAAATAGCACTACATTAAAAACACTACAGAACAGATATCATACAGCACTTGTAGTACAAGGTGACTGGAACTTGATATAGATCTTAAACCCTCTAGTACTACCAGGGTGACCAGGGTGGCTAAGAATGTATTTACACATAACACTACCCTCAGCAGCAAAGGCACCTTATGAAGTGCTCAGTTCCTCACAGGAGCTACACATTCTTGTCCACACACTGCAGTTTACCACTTCCACCATTTACATCTACACACCATCTGCGGCGCTGCACTACATAAACAGGATCTCTGAATCCATCTTGTGACGAAAGAACTCCTCACTCAGATCAACAATATACGACCTACACAGGGATGGAAAGAAAGCTGAGACTTACCACACAGTGAAGACAAGTCTCAGGTTTCACAGTGAAATAAAATCAAATTAACTATCTCGACATATATTTCAGTATAAATCCTTACCTGGTTAAAAACATCAAGATGTGGTCAATGTCAAGCAGTTTTAGGTTTTTTTTGTTCTGTAATCAGATTTTTTATTTTTTTTTTTTAATTAGAACATTGAAAAAGGCCCAGGACAAGCCAGAGAAAAAATGCTGGACTCTCTAAGTGTTCTGCATTTAAGATACATAGCTATGATGAAAACACAACACAGGATACAGAAAGGAAAATATGTTTTGGTACACCACTAACAGTCCAGCAATGCCTATCTCCTGCCACAACTGTGAAAACACACACATTCCCTTTTGAATGGATTCTTTCTTTCCCATGAAATCTCCAAGAGGGGAAAAAAAAAACAACCAAACAACAAAAGCCATTATAAAAAGATTCTTACTCATTATCAAGTACATCACTGACTCCTCTGCCAAGTGCCCCATTTGACGCATTCACTGACTAAATTACAGAAAGTACTAAACAGTTTCAACAGGATAAGAATTTAGACATGCAGAATGTGTAACACTGACCCCTGGTATCCAGCTGAATTTTGTTTAAAATCAATGTTTTAAAGCTTTCTAAACAAAACTCCTAGAAACGAGGATATTACAGGCAAGCAATTTGAAGAACAAGTGATATGGCACACAGAGGATTACTTCAGAAATCCACAGGAAAAAAACATAAAGGATTTAATGCAAGACATAACTTTTACACAGATTGAGGATTAAAAGTACCCAAATGGCAGGTCATCACGAAAATGGTGAAAAAAGGATTTTATTTTGAAGTCTGCTTTCTGGGGTGAGGGGAGGGTTTTTGAAACATGCTTTCATGTATGGAGATCCAAAGCTTACCACTATAGTTTGAATTCAAGTAACTGCTTTACCAATGCACACACACAAAAAAGGAAGTGCTTTAAAACTTCGATTCTGGTGCCTCGTTAAATTCATGCACGTATTCAATCTTAAAAGCATGAAACTCAGCCTTGGAAACTACTGTAACTCTGCAACACACATTTGGAAAACCCAGACAGGTTCTGAAGTTGTCAAAGAGTAGAACCACACATCAATTAGTGGTCAGGTCCCCCTTGATCTTAAGTACTTCTACAGTGGGATGGGGGCTTTTCTGTAAAACAGCCACACGATTACTTAAAAGTAAGGGGCTTCTCAGTAGCACATCCTAAGCAGCTTTCATGAGATTGATCAAGGCAACTCAAAAGTTTCTTATCTTTAATCTAGACTTGTTCCATATCTCAGTCTTAAATTTGGGCACAGAACAGGAGCAGCATAAAGACATGGCAGCTCATGTTTTCCAGGTGGTCTTTAATTAAAGATTCACTTGCTGTTGTCTAGTCCAAACTCTGAGTCTCCACAGCATCCAGAAACGCAGAATTAGCTGGGGTAAACACTGTTCTTGGAGTGCAATCTGCCCTTTGACAAGCCCTCAAGGGACAGTTTCCCACTCTGCATCTTTTTGAGAACCACTCTGAGTCAGACTTAGTCACAGCACCCAGTGTGTCCTTTGCCACCAATTCCTTCCAAGGAATGAACAAGTTCAAGCTCTTGAAGTTTTTCTTTAGAGCACAGGCAGATAAATTAAAAATATCCAACCCTTGTGGAGTACCTGGTGTCTCTCTTATTCCTTTTCACTCACTGGATTATGGTACAAATATTCACTACTTGACAGAGAATAGCAGTCCTTCAGTACTGGACAGAGGAAACCCATCTAAACAACAGGCTCACAAAATCCTAAACATCCTGTGGAATTTATCTGAGGTTAAACACTTGATCTTCAGAGATTTTGCAATCTACATAAGCCAGCCCATCAAGCCTATGAGCCAGCCAGTAACAGAAGTGGTTTGTCAAGACATTCTTTGCTGATAAGAAGCATGACCATCCCTACATCTATCACCTGTTCGGTGTCTCAACAAGAGGCTTGCCCAGGACTACACTCTCGTCTTAATGGTCAGCACTGACTCTTTACCGCAAATGAAGCCAAAGATTATACAACAAATTACTAGTACCAACCACAACAGCCAGTTCTTTGATCCGAAAAGAAAGGGTTCTTCCACCACCAGGAAAGTAAAAAGGCCAATACCTCTAAGAAGGAACAGATTCCAGACAGAATATCAATATCAAAATGTTTTCAAAGACTTGGAAAGGTTTGCTGGCAGCACTCACCATCCCTAAATTCTTCACAGATAACAATCCTAATATCACAGTACAAGTCTTCTGTACTATCAGCCTTCTCCCAGTACAGCCCTGCACTCTTCTCCAGAAGGTCAGAGTACACATCTTTACAGAATAACAAAGTGCTCCCTCCTAGCTCCACTCCTAGCCTGCAAAGATGTCTCCCTAATGCTTCACAAAAGGAATGCTGATGGCTTTACTCAAGTGGATCCACACTCTCATTTAACAACACTAAAAATGGGTCATCCTCAGCAGACAGCATCTCTGTAATTTCAGTTGTTACCCACCCAGCACTAGATATCACAGTTTTTCAATTACTAATATTTAAGAATACGTTTCTTAAAATAGAAAGGTCCCTTAAATTCTACTTTCTGGAGCATTCAACCTCACTTCTTGTTGTTAGCAGACACTGCCAAAAAGCACGAACATCTAGACAGATGCTTTGTGTAAGTACTCCAGACAGAAAATCTGTGAGTTCATTAAGGGGATATTGTCAGATAATTAACAGCTGACATTGAAAGCAAATACCAGATTTCACCTTGTGCTGGACAAAACTTAAAATTTTGTTCACTCATACTTCTCCACAAATAGTAGAGGGTCATGCAGTTTGTACCCTACAGTTTTGTAACATTAGAGGGAAGTGGCAGAGTAAGGGAAGCATAAATCAGCACAGGCCACAGAACCCTGCTGAAAAGCATTAGCCAAAAATACCATAAACCACTAAAATGAGACACCTCAAGATCGATAAATGAAATCTAGTAAGCTTCAGGATATCCAGGAAAAAAAGGAAAATTAAACAGAACTGATGTGGCTTTTAAAAAGGGGAAGAAATACCACATCAATAAAGAAGTGCAAAAGGGAAGGAGGCAGCACCAAGGTCCTACTAAATGACTCAGCACTGCCGTAGCTGACAGCCAACTTCAATTCCATGAAATCAGAATTATGCAGATGGTCACAGCCTGGATCAAGCAAGCAGCTGCTCTCTCTAGCACACCACATTCAGGGCCAAGACATATTTTTACATCTGGATCTAGCTGAAAGCAACCACTCACATCACTCCACGGCTAATTCCCCTATTGCTTGGTGGTGAAAGAGAAATGAAAAAACATAAGAGCACTGGGATTTAATGTTTGGAGAATAGAAGGTACATCCTTCACCCCAGCAGACAGAATGATGCTTTGTGGTATAGAGCTGGGTACATGGAAAAAATTTCACCTTCCCTGTTATTATGTCCTCCTAAGAGGCCACATCCTTTGACAAAAAACCACAACTGAGATATGAAGCTTGTTTCCATTGGGAACTGCTTTATGATCCCTTAAATGGCTTTTTAAAGTACTTAAATAGCAAGAGGTCTAAAAAAAAACCATTGGACTTATGGGAGATGATTAAATGACTACTAGGGGTGAATTAAAAAGCATTGAGTGCTTTTTTTCATAGAATTACAGAACGGCTTAGGTTGGAAGTGACTAATGATCATCTTCTTCCAACCCCTTTGCCGTGGGCAGAGACACCTTCCACTATCCCAGGTTGCTCAGAGCCACATCCAACCCGGCCTTGAACACTTCCAGGGATGGGGAGTCCACAACACCTCTGGGCAACTTGTTCCAGTGCCTCACCACCCTCTGAGTAAAGAATTTCTTCCTATCTACTTTCTTTCAGCATAAAGCCATTACCTCTTGTGCTGTCACAAGAAGTCTTCTCTTCCCAGGCTGAACAGCTCCAGCTCTCTGAGCCTGTCTTCACAAGAGATATGCTACAGCCCTCTGGTTATTTGCATATTTATTTCCTCTGGACCTGCTCCAACATGTCCACATCCTTACTAGCCTGGGGGCCTCAGAGCTGGATGCAGCACTGCAGGTGGGAATCTCAACAGAGCGAAGCAGAAGTGGAGAATCACCCCCCTCAACCTGCTGGTCAGGTTGTCTCAGTCATAGTATTGATGGACCTGGGGCTGCCCAGTCTCCTGATTTGGAAGACCATGAGTGTTTTTCTGGACACTGAAATTTTAAGGGACCAGCTATATCAGCTGAATATTCACAGTGCCATGGGGCATGATGGGATTCATCCCAGAGTTCTGAAGGAGCCAACAGATGCTTCAGCAGCACCCCTGTCCCTCACCTACCAAAGGTCTTCAGAGTGAAGAGAGGCTCCTGCTGATCTGGATCTAGTTTTACTCTAATTTACACGAAGGGTATGAAGGAAGACCCAGGAAACTACAGATGTATTCATGTAGCCTCAGTTCTTGGAAAAATTATGGAGGAAAAGATTATACTGGGTAATACTGAAAGGCATTTAAAGAATAATGCAATTATCAGGCACAGTCAATATGGGCTCACAAAAGGAAAGTCCTAACTAATAAACTATTTTGATAATCTTTTCTGATAAGGTCATACATCTAGTGGATGAAGGGAAGGCAGTAGATGCAGTTTTTCTGGATTTTTAGGAAGGCTTTTGATACTGTCTCTCACAGCATCCTTCTGGACAAGTTATCCAGCTGCAGGATGAGTGGGTTCATGGTGTGCTGGGTGAAGGACTGGCTGAAGGGCAGAGCTCAAAGGGTTGTAGTGAATGGGGTGACCGGTCCCCAGCAGTGCTCCTCAGGGATCAGTTCTAGGGCCAGTCCTGTTCCTGTACTTACCAACGATCTGGATGTAGGAGTGCAGTGCACCATTACTAAGTTTGCTGGTGATACCAGACTGGGAGGTGCTTTTGGCTTTCTTAAGGAATGGGGGGCTTTGCAGAGGGATCTACATAGATTGGAACATTGGGCTATGACTTATAGCATGAAGTTTAACAAGTCCAAATGCCAGATTCTGCACCCAGGATGAAGTAAAGCCAGGCACAAGTATAAACTGGGAGAGGAATGGATGGAGAGCAGCCCTGCAGAGACAGATTTGGGGTACATGGTGGGCAGCAGCTCAATCTGAGTCAGCAGTGAGCCCTGGCAGGCAGGAGGGCAAACTCCATCCCAGGGTGCATCAAACAGCATCACCAGCTGGGCAGAAAGGGGATTGTCCTGCTGCATTCCGTGCTGGTGTGGCCTCACCTCAAGGACTGTCTGCTGTTCTGAGCTGCACAATTTAAGAAGGTTGTGAAGGTGCTTGAATGTGTCCAGAGAGGCTCAACAAAGCTGGAGAAGGGGCTGGGAGGAAAAGTCCTGTGATGAGTGGCTGAGGACTTGGGGTTTGTCTAGTTTGGAGAAACAGAGGCTAAGTGGTGACCTTATTGCTCTCCACAGCTTCCGAGGAAGGGATGTGAAAAGGGAGGTACTGAGCTCTTCTCCTTGAGAACCAGTGACAGGATATGTGGGAATGGTTCAAAGCTGCACCAGGGGAGGTTCAGGCTGGACAGCAGGAAGTGTTTCATTACCAAGGGGTGGGGGTCACACACTCAAACAGGCTTCCTAGAGAGGTGGTTGATGCCTCAACCCTTGACAGTGTTTAAGAGGCATTTGAACAATGTCCTTAACAATGTGCTTTAACTCTTGGTCAGCCCTGAAGCAGTCAGGCAGTTGGACTGGATGATGGCTGTAGGTCCCTTCCAACTGAAATATTCTGTTCTCATAAACAGCCCTCTCCCAAATGCACATACTTAGGTATGCATGTAGCTAATACTGTAGTTTAGTTCTCACTATTTATAAAGCCTTGTGTATCTACAGATCTCTCTATATACATAAAACCAGTATGTTTTATCACTAAGACAGACTGGAAGATATTTGTGAAAAGTGTGGGGTTTTCCCCCAGTTTTAAAGTCTCAAAAAGCATATAAATTGTTTTCAAACAGACATAGGTTATCATACAGATTAATCATTAAAGAGCAACCATTTATAAAATTAAAACTCAATGGAATTAAATAGTCACTCCTTACAGCTTGACCTACGGGGTTCAATCAAGGACATTATCATGTAACGAAATAAGGAGGGTGAGAAGGGAGGGAGAGAAATGAAAGCATTTTAACAGGTGAAACTTATGTATTGAATTATTCCATTGTACACGCCAGCTGGAAAGCTGTTCTTGAAAGAGACTGGCATACTCTAGTATTACCTACATGGTTCAGGCCTATCCCAATTTCTCTAGGGTTTTTTTCCCTCTCTCCTCCCATTTTTAAAGGGCCAGATGCAACAGGCAGTTGTATTTGTTTCTTTTAGGTCTTTTTTGTTATAAACATTTTTATTTATAAGCCAGTTAAACTAAAGTAGTTTTGCATGGATCTGTGACCTCAAATCTCACTCAACATAGAGGAGCTTAGCAGTTTAGGAAGATCAAACAAATCACCAGAAATCCAAAAGTACGTGAAATAAAGTCCATTTTTCTTTTGAAAAGAAGGCTGAAGTGGCTTAAAACCATCATGCCTGCTGTTACCATGAGATTTTTATGGTTTTAATTAAGACCTGTTTTCATAAAAAGGAATTTTAAAATATTTTTTTAATATGGGTAATGAAAAGTATCAACTTCATTATCCTAATCACATAACCCATCCAGGTCATCTGCTGCCTTACCATCAGATTCAACACCACACAGCTGATACTAACTAAAGAGACTAGTTGTACCTAATTCCCACTACATATTCCCATAAATTCAATAAATCCTATCCTTCAGATTACTTCACTATGACATTCGCAGCCATGTTTAGTATTTTCTACTGGAGGGAGGAAGAAGAGATAGTCAGCTGCCACAAATGCAGCATCTTACAGAGTAATTTCCATTAAGAGATTTAGAAACAATAACTAAGATATGATGTGACCACAAAGAAAACCTAAATTACTTAATACATACAATACATACATCTCAGATTTCTCCATAATAATGTGACTGCAGGTCAATTATCCTATTCTGGATTGGTTTCTTGTCTGCATCCCTTCCTCAGACTTCCAACAACAACAACCCATTTCAATTTTGCCTTCCTCTATTAACATTTTGAAAACTATAGATAATTTAGATTTCCAATAATTAAATACAGATTCACATCATGTAAGATGCAAAATATCTTGGCTTTTGGAAAAAAAAAACATTAAATGTGGCAACTGGTTGGTGAAAGGCACAGGCTGTCAATAAACATCCAAGGATTTTTTTTCATTTGAAGAGCAGCTATTCTGTTTAACCCTATGTAGGCAAGAGTGGAGGCACAGGACATATCACAGGAAAGAAGGCATGCCATGTTCCAGCACAATGCCATGCCTGCCCAGGCAGCAGCTGACAGCTCCAGGGCAATGTGTGGCTTACGTTCGGAAATGGAAGCAACCAGATATTCTAGTTATTACTGACCACTTTGCCCTGGGATGAGAAGAGAGAAGAGACAGCAGGAAACCTGGCACAGCTTCAAATCCACCTCTTCCCACCTCCATACAAAAAAGCAGAAACCACACAATGCTTTGAAGAGCAACAACTGCACTTCCCAGAGGGCAGGGCCAGAGCTGCACAGCTGTGACACATGGCTTCCTCTTTCCCTCTTCATTTAACAGCTGCTTGGTGCTGGCAAAAGAGCAGTAGAGGAATAAAATACAACCACACGGGGAGGCTCAGTTAAAACTATTGATACTCAGTGCATTAAGCTTTTGTTCAAAGAGCACCAGCACATGCACTGCAGATGGGTGGAAGGTCGCAACTAAAGCCACACCAGATCCAGAACTCGATGCCTTTACTCTTCTACCACACCCAACCTCAGTCTGAAATGCTCATGGAGCTCTTCAGATGTGACCTCCATGAACAACAAGTGCTGAGGTGGTGTAAGCACCACAATCATTTGAGCTGACCATTCATGTTATTATAGGTTACAAAACCCCTGGCAAATTCTGCATCAAGTACAATGAACTAAAACAGATCATCCAGGAAGGCATGGAACCTTGTTTGTTTGGAGGGTTTTGTTGATGTTTGGGGTTTGTTGGTTTTTTTCGAAGTCTTCTTTATGAAGTACCACTTAAAACTACCATCTGATCCCAAATAATATAGTTTTTCTTTCTGCACAGTGCAGATACATATTGGGTTTGTTATTTCAGAAAATCTTGTTGCTGATTACCATGAGAATCATACTTTTTTTTTTAATGAGGTGAGTGCCCCCAAGACTTTCAAGATCCTATGTTTTCACAACTACCTCATTTTCAAGTATAACAACAGTATAGAGATATTTTGCCCTCGAGAAAGGCATTTATTTAGGAGTGGCCTATTACCAAGTTCACATGTAAATAAGTAAATAATAAACAAAACTACTACTTATGGGCCAGCTGTTACATAGGTGATGTTCTCTTGTTCCAGAATCACCAAAAGTTTTTTCAAGCCTACAGAAAAATATACGGCTTAAGCTTCCCACTTTGGCCAAGTTTGTTCTTCTTTTAACACTTAATAAGAATCTGATTTAAATCAGCAAGTCCTATATGCTTTGAACAAGAAAAGAGGATGAACACTTCATTATACACCTGCAGAAATGAGCAAAAAAGTGTGGAAGGCATATTTTAGAGAACACGACTAATATAATGCAAAATAACTAATCCACAGTGGAATTCAATTATATCTACAGTCTTACCTTCCTACAGTTACATTTCTTTTAGTATTTTGTTCAAAGTGGATTTAGAAGTCTCAAAAATACACTTCTGACAAAAGAACACTCGTCCTTCAAGCTTCGTACTGCAGACAAGCTTTTGTTTGAAGGTTTCCTCCATATTTTAGCTCTAAAGTATCAAGTTGAACATCTTAAAGAGAACATAACAACGCTGAGTAACCCTCAATTAAATTCACTAGTTTTATTCCTCTAGATTCAACACCCATACTTGCCACCCTCACAGTTCAATCTCCCTGGTATTTCCCAGCCAGTGCTAAAGCATGTCATTTTTCTCCTTTCTTAGCCTATCCCTACAACTGAATGAATCTACACAAACTTCTTTGAGTACCCCGGACTGCTCTATGCTGTGTTTATTGTCCTGTGATGAGGCGTGAAGAAAGTTATCTTTGACCAACAAATCAAAGCTGTTCACTCTTTAGACTGTCATCTCATAGGTTCACAAAACCTAATCCAGTGTATTTTCTAATGCTTCACATTCAAAAGCATTAACAGCCATAATTCCACCAAGATGAATAATAGTGAGGATACTCAAACTACAGATTTAGAGTCACAGGTCTTACAGTTAACACCACCATTACCAAAAGTATAAAATGAGGCTGCATTCTTTTATACCTGAACCTCAACATTTAAGGTTGCTTAAAAAAACTTGATTATTACAGGCTGCCTATGTGCTTCTCTAACTTCCTCAGCTAACTTGGCTGAGAAAAACACTTGCCAAGCTTGGATTAGCATTTAGCAGCTTCGGGGCTAACTCTGCTTGTTGTTTCAACCTTGACAACCAACTGTATGGACACACTATTATATTTAAGCTTCCAGAAGCATTTAACATTTGATTCTGATGAAAATACAGTTCTGCTATATGTTTTGAAAATAAAGTCACTTCTTCCTCTTTTAGAAAACCATGATGATGCCAAACATATGCTTGTTTTCCAAACAACAACTGTTTAAAAGAAAGAAAACTCTTTCTGATGTTCCTGCCAAAAACAACATTCTGTGGCTTAAAGAAATTTGATAGTAAGCAGTTCACTCAGCTAAGCAAAGAAGGATTTACATTTGGCAAGGATTCACGCTCCATGTCTTGCATCTACTTCCCTCCATTTTAAATTTCTTTGGGGATGCATGTGGCACTGGGAAGGGTTTTTGTTGTGGTTTGTTGGGGTTTGTTTTTTTATCTCTCCAAGTGTTTCACTCTCTAAAAATAAGTCATCTGTGGGTTTTACTAGAAATGACACAAAGCAGAAGTTCATCATAACGTTTTTCTTTTTTACAGGGAATACTAGGATACAGAGGAGAGTTTCGAAGGGAAGTAAAAGACTTCAGAAAAAGGCATCAGCAAGAGTTTGCAGCAAGAGGAAGTGGAACAGAAAATGCAAATGAGGAAGTGGCACACAAAACATTAACAGCTTCATTTTAAAGCATGGAACAGAGAGAGAAGGCAATGGATTTGGGGTTTCAGCAGCCGTTGTCACAGGCAGCAGTAATACTACATATCCAATAAAGTTATTTCACTGCTGCCTCAATAGTTTCAGATTAAGAGACAAAATGGCTAATAGAAACATGCAAATTGGACTGTATGCTACATAAGACTTATTTCTGTATGTTTCAGAAAGCCAGAATTTTAAGATGAGGGTTCAATCTGCTACAATATTTGACTCTGTCCTTAATTAATAACTCACAGACATAGTAACTGGACCAATTTACTAAGTAATGTAAAATATTTAGTCCATTTGAAGCAGCTAAGACAACAGAAGTTCTGAAATTTTCCCCAACTGTGGAGTATTACCTGCCTCTCCTCAGTGTTTGTAAATAGAGTGCTAAATCCCATTGAACAGAACCTTGCCATCACCCTCCAAGATACAGAAATTTCTAAAGATTGCTAAACCTGCTCCAGCATCAAGCCAGCTAGTCAGACAATGCTTCAGCCAGCTAAGTGACCAAGCATGATACCAAGCTATAGATCCATGCAAGCTTCAAGGCCCTCAGAATTGTTAGTACAGCAACCAAAACACTTCACAAAGCACACACCTTCTCCAGTAAGACGGGAAGCATCCTAGAAAAAAAGATCAGAATCCAAATGATGTTACAGTAGTATTTCAGATGTGGCTATTTCAGGGTAATAAAAACCCTTAAGGTTAAAAACTTAGTCCACCAACATGGAAGCTTCTCTTGTCATTACAAGTGCAAATGCTGTACAGAAATTCAGCAACTAGACAGGAAGGTCTGTCTTTACAGCATTAATAGCTTGAGCTGTAACTAGGTGTAGCTCCTGATGTTCACTATGTGCTTGTGTGGAGCTACCTACCCTGAATCAAAGGATACCGGAAATTTCAGGATAGTCTACAGGAGCATGAGCAGTGCTTGATGACAGAAGCAAATGTTATAATAGCTACACTTCATGTGAGGGCTGAAAGATTATACCTCAGTGCATTCCCAGGCACTCCTCTGGAAGGCATTCGTAGCTCCTCATTTCAGCCTTCAGGTATATCATACTTACCATGTCAAAGCTTTACAACTCTTTACTTGCTATATAAACATAAAGCGATTGCTACAGTGAACATGCACAAGACCTGTAGGATTTGAAGACGGGAAAGCTTCAAGAGAAGCAAGCTGGCTGGGCAGGAGGAGACAGGATCTCCTCCATCTAGAGAAAAAAAAAAAAAAAGCAGCTGCTGAAATGCTAGTTCCTGGTTCCTTCTGCCAGAAGAAGAGTGGATAGAAAGCACATGGCTTACACATCTGGAATGCAAATACCCTTTTCCTACTATTCAGTTAAATAATCTGAAACTGTAACCAAACCACTTGTACAACAGTACAAGACATCCTCTTTAAATATGACTTAAGATTTAACTGCAGCTCCATTGCAGCTCGAGCTGGCATGCAGAGGTGAGAAGAAACTTCAATATTCCATGTGCAAAAAACATTGATACAAGAGTGTCTTCAAATTCAGCATGAAACCAAAGGCTTCATTTGAAATGATGTATTCTTGTCCATGTTTGCAGCTGTTTAAGCATTCAAAGCACCAGCCAAGCTTTAAAAAGAAAAACTCTGCTTTCCCAGGAAATAACTCTGCAGTAAACCTGTGCTGATATAAGTTCCAGAAAATTTCAACATTCTATAGAAAACTCATCAGCAAGACCTAACTGCTGCAGAAAAACAAACTAAAAAGCCACATTGCCACTAAAGCTCCCCTTCTAATTCACAAGTTCAAACTTCGTTTATTCATTCACATGTAATGAGGCAGAAGAACTTCTGAAAGAAGTGTTTTCAAAGGCTGTTTAAAGTTTCAAAATAAAACAAGCTTTGCGGGCCTTGTCTTCTAGCACATTAGCCCCCGCAGCTGCCTATTGCTCCGTTAGGACAACACCAAGTCCATAGCAGATGAATAGTTTTCCTCAGCATCGCTTGATACTGACCTTTTCAACTATGGGATTTCAAAACAAACATCAGGAAATCAATTCCAACATTCACTGGATACTGTTAACATGTTTTGATGTATTATGCATCACCCATTACATACACAAGCTCTCCAACTATTACTTGTTACGAGCAAAGTGGTTTGCCACTGTGAATATGCCCAAGAAACCCGGGATCCATCAGCTGAAGTACTGAGTAATATTCAATTTTTCTGCTTCTAAAACATACACTTGAAAATATAGAAGAGTAAACCAGTTCAAGCATGAAAGTGGCACAAGTATAACGAATATTCAAAACCAAAATATTTAATAAATCTGGCATACTATGCTTTACACTCAGTAGAAACACACGCTGTCCCCTATCACTGAATTTGGCTACCAAATCTCTTATATTAAAATAGAATAAAGATTACATTATTTAGGAACAGATAGGAAGGGGCTCCAAGAATCTTGAAGGAGTAACTAAAATTCTGCTGAATTGAGAGGTCCACCAAAAAAAATCCCCATACATTCTGGGTCATTTCTAGACCCAGAAAACACCAGAAAACAATGGCAGAATATTTCAGAATGTGAAAGAAAAAAACTAATTCACAACGTGTTGAAATTCCAGACACCTAGAAAACCTTAACAGAAATAAAAACCAGCAAATCCAACAAATATTTACCATACTGAGAAACCTTCAAAATAATCCTCCAGCTACCTCACCTGTCAAAAATAAAGAAACCAAAGATAAGCTTCAAGTTTGCAGCTTAAATCAGCACAAAGGCTGCCATTTTGATCTCCAGCTGCTTGTACAAACAAATTTCTTAATTTCTTCCCAAATGTTTTAGTTCCTCTTGTGGCAGAAGAAATTACATCTATCAGTAGCTAAAAATATTTCAGTTATTTGAATTTTTAAAAGAGGGGTGAAAAACAACCGTGCTTTACCAGTTAAGAAGACGACCCAATTCGGACATTTCAACAGCTTTTACCAAAGGTTGGCTTAGATCTAAATAATAGCTAAATGTGAAGGAAAACATTTGGTTAAAATTGAACAAATAAATCTGGTGTAACTTGAGGTTATTTTCATTATTACCTCTAACAGCAGACTAAGTTCTAAGGACAGAATGTAAGTGCTATGGCAGTTCTGCTGCAGAGCTAAGGCTCAAGGTGCCTCAATCTAATTCTCAGTCAAGACACTAATTTTTCTTAGATTACAGGTATTCTGTATGTGAGTCTTATACATGGAGAAGTTCATAGCCACACTCCACCTCCACCTTTTCTTCTAAGAGAATAAGCAGTGACAGCCTGCGACTCGTACTCCTTGCACAGGGAAGCTTCTGAAGGCAAAGTACAGTTATACCCTACACTGGAAGACATCTGTAATCTGATTCTATCAATGATCTCTATGTACTGAATGCCATTAAGATTAGAGAACTAAGAAATTAGCCTGTCAAAACCAATTGCTCCCCATCAGTACTGCATATTAATGTGCTTCTGCTATTGAGATAATTAACAAAACTTAGTACTGTAACCCACTGGATATGCACAGCCTGGTCGGTAACTTACTCCAGTAGTGCAATTCACGTGATACACTGACTGTAGCTCAGGATCCTATGCAAGCAAAAATAAAATAAAAACAAGGCAAAAGTAACAACCACAACTTGTCCAAAAATTTTAACTGAAGCCACGCATGAACCAGGAAGTAATAACACATCACATGTGAACTGAAAAGTCCAAGAACGGTTATATTATACAACCTGTATCAGATTCAAGTGCAGTTACAAGACAACGTTAAGTACACATCACCTAGAGACAGGCCTGCAAGAGCAGACTGAAATTACCTGCAACAATATTTTTTGCTCCTTCCTCACAGAAAGCATTCAAGAGAACTCTAGAAGACAGTGCTCTGGGACTGCTCAAAAGAACAAAGAGTCCATGCAGCAAGTTTAATCAAAAAAGGAAGACTTGCAAAGGCATGAAAGCTAATTCACTGTCCAGGTGATACCGATTCAGTGACTGAAACACTCAGCTTCCATCAGGTCTTCCGGAATTCTTCACCAAAGTACCTGCTCTGATTTGGTTAGGTTTTCAGAAACCCTGTCCTTCTCATCACTGTATAAGACACTTCAAAATACTCTTTTACCTGTCAGATGATGGCTTTTCTTTCTCTTTGCTCTATATAACAATACTGCCCGCAGACAGAGTTATTCTTGTTTCAGAAAAATAAATGGCACATACCTTCTCACTGAAGAATTAAGTAAATAAACCTGAGCTAAAGTAGGCACACCAAAGAGTAGCTGATGTAAAAGGAGTTTATATTGCTACTCCTAAAATCATGATCCCTTGAGGCATGTTTTACAGACAAGGCATATACTGAAAAACAAAACAGGTTTATGCTGTTATTAACTAAGAAATGTCACGTGTTATACCATATAAATCAAACATGAAGCCACAATAACTTATTCTTGCTATGAAAATACCTTTTTAAAGCACAAGCAATTCTATTTCTGACATGTAAAGTCATTTTTAATACTTGCACAAACAAATGGGAAGATTAACAAAGACTATTCAATTTCTGTAACTACTGAGTATAATCAAGACTATTGTTTCAGTATCTGATTAAAAAAATGTTTTCTATTTTCTCTTTATTTGAGGAAAATAGCCATAGAAGACAAGAAGAGGACTGGCTCAATTATACATTATTTCATGTACAACAAAACCTCTGTGTTCACTGCCTAATAACTCCATTCATACTGCCGCTAGCTATATAAACACAAAACTAATCTTCCAGCAAGGGATAGAAAAAGTTTGCTTTGCACAACTCATCCCCAGAATTCAGCTGGAAACAAATCAAGTTTCCACATCATTTAAGGGAAACATAGTATGGTCCTGGTCTCAAATGAATAGCTGCAGATAAAACATCCTAATTCTTACTAAGAATGATTTGGGGCCTGTGGGAAGATAACTGTCCTTCCATCTCAGCTTATTTTCTTCCGATGAGAACGTAAAGGCAAGAAGCTGCAGCATAACAACTAACAAAGCTCAGTTCCATGGCTCAAACACAAGGTTTAATCTTCAATCCTTGAAGTTTGCAAGCACTGTAACCAGTAACTTTAACAGGCTTCCAGCCTGAGCACTACTCTAGCATAATTATTTCAAATCACCATCAGCTTCCATATAGTAGAGGCCACACAACTTAGTATCTGAACTACAGATCACTGTAGTGTGGGACAGCATACTGGAGGATAAGAACTGCAGCCTCATTCCACTACTTCATTCCTCTCTTCAAGTACACTCACTATTAGTTTATGGAAAATACTGTATCAGCCAAAGTCAAAACAACAGTCTGTCTCCTCTAAATGTAATATTTTTTGATTCCCTATATAAAGTTTTAAAAAGAAGGCCAGTCTCGCATGAGAGGCAAGACAAAACAACCTCCTCATCCCCAGATTTAAAGCTGCTTAAAGTTCTTGGCTGTTTTCATAATTTGCCCCCATCTTTTTCTCATCGGAATACTGTCCTCCCATTAACTGTAGTTTACAAAAGAGGCATGAAGAACTACAGCTTTTTCCCATTCCTGCACAAACAGCACACACACTAAGCCATTTGTGAAGTGTTTTCTATCAAGGAATCTCACAACTGTATCCAATAACCCATCACTCATGTACTGGCCTCACTTCACAGATTACTGCTCAACCTAAAACTATCAGCCCTTTTGTTATCTGCAGCGATTACTGAACTATATCAGAAAGAAAGAGAATAAACAAAGCATTTTTTAACTGCTTTTAGGTCAGTGTTAGACACTGAGCAGCTGAGATAAATCCCTGTCTCCACACGCCTGCACTCACTCAGACTCCCAGCTTCTTCTCAGAGACGCATTTACTTAAGAACCAAGTAGAAAAAAAACAATCCACAAAAAAACCCCAAAACGCGGTGGGGCGGGGAAGGGTTTAAAAGTTCCCAAGCTGTCAAGGTCTCCCAGCGCCCTTCAAAGCCAAAGACGATTATTTCTAAGAACTTGAAAAGCGCTGGACAACAGAAAGCCTCGCCGGTGCCACGCCGCGGGGGCCGCTCTCGGGGGGCGAACACGAGCGGGGAACGAGCCCCCAGGCGGGCGGCTCCGGGGAATGGGCGCCGCGTTCCCGCTGCCCGCACGGAGCGCTCCGGGGAACATGGAAAACAGTTCGGGCGCCTGCCCCCGACCCCACGCAGGGAGGGCTCCGGAGCCTCCCCTCGAGAGCGGCGGGGGAAGGGGAACGCGCCCCGCGGCTCCGGGGACTGGCGGGGGGCCGAGGCCGGCGGGAAGACTCGGAACAAAGCTGAGGCGAGAGGGCCCGAGGATGGGCAGCTCAGCCCAGACCAGCGGAGCACAGCGAGCAGCTCCAGAGCGACCCACCGGCGCCCCCGCCGCGGCCGGGAGGAGAAAGGGGGCTCCCGCAGGACAGCGCCGGGATTATCCCCGCGGGCTGGAGACCGCTAAAAAGCGGCGGCTCCCCCTCCGCGCTCCTCCCGGGCGGAGAAAGGACCCCCTGAGCGCCGCCACCTACCGTCCCGCCCTCCCTGCACGGTGGCTGCGGGGGGCTGGAGCAGAGCCCCGCACCCACCTGGCACCGCGTTCCGTCCCATCCCGCTCCAGCCGCCGCCGTTCCACCGCTCCAGCCGCCGCCGCCGCCTTCGCGGGCTAAGGCGCCGCCGCCCCGCCCCCTGAGCTGCAGGCTCCGCCCCCTCGCCGCCCTTATGGCCCGTGCGCGGGGGGCGGGGNAGCTGTCAATCAGCGGCCCCTACCTGGGGCTCGCGAGCGGCCGGGCGTGAGGGACGGCAGTTCCCTCCCTCCTCCATCTCTCGCTGTCTCGCTTATCCATCCCTCCCTTCATCCTTTCATTTCTCTCTCGGCTGCCTCGGCCGTCCCTGCCGCTTCGGCCCCTTCCTGGCCCAGCCTGCGTCCCGCCTGGCCCCGTGCGGCCGCTCAAGCGCGCAGGGTGTGGTGGCTGCCCTAGGGGCTCCCGGACGGCCCCCGAGACCCACGTGCCCCTCGGGAGCAGCCGCCTCTTCCTCTGGTGCCCGAGCCGCCCCTTCCCCGCCCGGCCCCGGCTCCGGGACAGCGGTGTCCAGTCCCTCGCAGCCCCCGGGGCCATCTGGCGTCTCCGCCGCGTCGCTCGCGGGGTCTGTGTTGTCACCCACCCACCTCCCCGGCCCCTTTTCTGCCCGCAAGAGGCCTCTGCGGCGCTTCTGCCCTCATTCCCGACTGCCACGGGCACACCCACCCCCCGCTGCCCTTTTCTTGCCCTTGCGACCCAGTTCCTGCTGAATCCAGCTGCTGGTCATCCGGGCCCCCAAGAGATCCATGTTTATCCAGACGGGCTCTCTGCCGCTGGCGAGGCCCTTGCGCCGCTGGGCAGGTGCGTTGCGAGGGCTGCAGCTGCCGCCCCAGCCCCAACAATGTGCCCCTTTCCAGCTTTGCCTGGGTGGCCGTCCTTTGTGGTTATCCCTGTAGCGGGGGCTGTTGTTGCGCGCCGCAAAGCCTTTAGGAAAAGACTAGGTGGGAGTGTATCATGTGAATCAGATTTTGGAGGGGCAGGGCGGGTAGAACTGCTAAGTGGATTTTAGTGGCCCGGGGGCTTCAATAACTAACGATAACTAACGCAGTACACCCAAAACCAACCAGCTCACGAAGATGACGACCAGCTGCTCTGCCCAGTTCGGCAGGCCGTCCGGATCGATAGAGTCTCTGCTAGGCCTTTATATGGGACAAAGAGGTCAAGAACACCACCGTGATCACGACTCGGAATAATGCTCTGCAGAAGAGGAGCAGGCGGTACCCACCGCGATGATGGGCAGCCGATCTCACCAGCTCAGCAGCCTGCCCTCATCCATGGAGGCTCAGGCTGCTCCGCTGCAGACACTTGCACCCCAAGGAGCAGTGAGGCAGTGGTGTCTCAGGCTGTGGAAAGCTGAAGGGGCAGCCACTGCCTCTGGAATGTTATTGAATAAATACTATTTAGTCAATAAAAATAATCACAGCTGAAAGTAGAGTTTTTTAAACAGCGTCTCCAGTCAATTGGCAATGAAAAGTTTACCGAACTCAAACGCATTTTTACCACTTCAGTTACCCATATCTTGCTTTACAGCAAAGTTGCAGGCTCACAAGCACCTCCTTTTCACAAAAAAAAAACCCAATATGTGGGACTGCTATAATTTTCAGAAAAGTTATTTGTGTTTGAGGTACTGGTATCACTCGTGGCAAGAAGCAACAGCTGAGAACCACTGCTGTAATCGCTCCTGGTTACATAGCAAAAAGCAGCAAGCCAACTTTGAACTGCTGATGGTGACAGTTTTATGATCGCTAGCAAAGCAAACAGAAAAGAAATCTTTAAGTAACATAACCCTAAAAGAAGGAAGCAGCAGGCTTTTTACTCAGCATAAGGGCTTAGTGGGACAAAGATCCTAAGAGCAAAATAATCTCAAGGTTTTCAGAAAAATTCGTTCTCTATCCAAAATAAGAGTATTTTTCCTAAAACACATATGCAGCAAGTGGAAACTCTTCAAAGACTGTAAAATAAAACAGAGGGAAAATGACTTGGTATTGTTAAAACACAGCTGCATTCATGCTCATTCAGTGGTCCTTTTTTCATGCTGAAAATGGGATCTTGAGGTTTGAAAAATATTAATTTCAAACAGACCTATCTCTACCAGTACTTTTTTTCTGCTCCATAAATATGAGTAAGTAGCTTTGTGATGCAAGGTATTAATTAACATTTATTTCGTTCCAGCTGCTTCCCAGTTTCCTGGATTACTTCTTAGCTTTCATTTTTCTTCTCTGTATTCATGACATTTTTTATGCCATTTCTAATAACATCTAGATCTTGTAAGAAAGGAACTCAGCCACAGCTTTATTACTGCTGCTTTGACCTTGCTTTTGAATTTGCAAATAAGGCAAATCTGCCAAACAATTTGCATTGAATTCGTATCGAGTTTTCATTAAGAGAAAAAGAAAGTTGGTTAAATTAAGTGTAAGGAATAATTGAATCAACATTTGTATGAACCAATATTATTTTTGAGTTGAATCATGCTTCAGAAAAGCCCTCTGAAGGCAGTAAATAGAGGTTTAGACTGGCACACTGAAAGATATCCAGGATTGATCTTCTATTAATTTCACTTGAAGGAAGAACCAGACTTCAGAGGGTAATGAAAAGGGAGGGTTGTTGGAGACTGAAACCGAGATGAGTTAGTGGAAGTGAGCATGACATTTTCTTAATGTCTGCTTATAATATCACTGGTTTAGATCAAATTTATAAGGACCTCCTTTTCTTGAATAGTTAGTTTCTCAAAACAAAAAAAAAGATACAGCATAAGAAGAAACAATATTTTGAAAGCCTACTATACAGCTTGTTGCTTCCTGCTCGAGAGCATATTTCATGATATGAAAACCTTTTTGTCTTTCAGGAAACACAAAATTGCTGAATAATGTTAAAATAAATAGTGTTGCGCAAATGATTTACAACGCCACCGATAATCATTACAGCATCTCTGATTATTAATGGTACATTGATAGGCCCCTGCAGAGTTTCTTGCTGAATCAGCTTTTGAAATAAATTGCTTTCCCTCCATCCACAGCCGCACCCCAGAGAAAGGGGAACCATGTCTTGACTGAAGTAATTGATTTAGGATAGCCAGCAGATACAGACACTGCACAACCTAAGATGCTCTATGAATTACTACGTCTCTGTTAATGGAGTTTATTTTCCTTTATCACAAAACTATTTAGCCTGGATGAGGCTGCATACGTATTTCTCATACTGTTCATATTTTCAATGTTATTGATATTACCATATGACTAATTTTTTTCAGGAATGTTTTCCTGAGACTATTAATCATTTTGCTTTTTCTTTGTTGTTTTCCTTCTACTATCCCTGGATTGCTGGAATACTGAAAGACTAGCAAAGAATATGAAACAAAGATGCAAATAGATCCTCAAAGGAATCATTCAATATAAGTTTAAAGAGTCACTGTGTAATCAATCTTGAGGAAAAAAAAGTGCTGGGAAGCAAGAACAAAAGGAAGCCTAATAACTTTTCAAGACAGCTACTTTCATCAACTAAACAGGAGTTGTAATTCTGCCAATTAATAGTAAGGTCCATTAACTGTAAGTCATAAAAACTATTTGCTATGCAAAGCACTCGTTTTCCTTTGCTGGCCCTGACATTTTGGGAGGGCAGTGTAGCAGGATATCCTATGAAGCAAGGACTGGTGATCTATAGCGGGAGTGGACAGACTCTCTTAATGGTTTTACAGCGTTGCCAGTTGAACAAGCTCCCTTTATAAAAATAAACACAGGAAGGACATGATTCCAAGTTCCCTGAGAGATTAAAAAATTATATACAGAAAGCTGTAGTTAATAGTGCACTGTTGATTTAGTGTGGCACAGCTAGGACTAATGGGATGAAGCTAAAAATCAGGAACCAGGGTGAATATGGAGGGGAAAGGAAGGGAAGGGAAGGGAAGGGAAGGGAAGGGAAGGGAAGGGAAGGGAAAGGAAAAGGGAAAGGGAAAGGGAAAGGGGAAGGGAAAGGGGAAGGGGAAGGGAAAGGGAAAGGGAAAGGGAAAGGAAGGGAAAGGCACAAGGATAGTTGGGTTTCTGCGAACAGGACAGTGTGAAATGTTTCTAAGAGTACTGTAACAAACACTTTCCCTTCAGCTAAGGATGAGCTAATTTTTTTTTTCCTGGCTGGATTCACTGTAACTTTTTACAAACCCGGCAGTCCTTTCCTAAACTTCTGTGCCTTTTTTTATTATGGCCACCAATCATAACAGGGGTGTAATGTCAAGAGAGAAAAAATTTCTCATCTAGGTAAAAATAGGCTTTCCTGGAGAAAAATAAAAGAGTAAGGAATAACAACATGTTATTCAGTGTCAAAGGATTTATGCAGTGTTCTGGGAAGTCCCTAGCTGCTTTCTCACTCTACTAAGCCCATAACAGACATGGATATTGAAAGATTCATGATAACTATGTTGGACTGCTCCCAGCCTGATGTCCAATAGTTACTGGTAGTCTCACTCCATCTGATTTGTCTGTCTCTCTTCTCTCTCTCAAGGGTAAAGTTTACCAACACAGATTGCAACCATCCATTTCCCACTGACTTTCAGCAAGAGGTTATCATCTAGGTCCCTTAGGGGCCCTTAGAAATCTCTCTTCTCATCCATAGAAAAGAGTGAGTGCCTCAGTGTTGTACTCCATTACCATCTCTGACTTTGGGAAAGTCAAGGGGACAGAGTGAAGATGAGCTATCAGAACAAGAAGTGGCTTTAGCTTATATTTGAACCCCTGTGATTTGTCTTAGATATGAAAGTACTTTGAATGACGCATGGATGCCCAGAACTGCAGAGCCAAACCCAAGCTTGTTCAAGACCTTGGAATGTCCCAGTGGCATCCCACCTCTTTGGACAGATATTAGCTGCAGTTTAATATGTGAGGTAAGGTGAGGGAGGAATAATGAAGGAGGTGGCTGTGATGAAAGAGTTAGTTATGTTAAATTAGTTTTCATTTTTTTATTCAATTATAAAAATCAGAGTGGGTGCCAATAAAAAATATGTTTCTGGCATATCCTGGAATTGCTAGGAGGCATATTACATAGCAAACAAACATAAGGAGTACAGTAAAAAATGAATAAAAATATAAAAAATACAAAATCCATTCCTTTCAACCATACATATCTCATGGGAATAAAGCTGTCATGGAAGAACCCTGGTTACTGATCTCAGTGTCTGCCTCACAAGAATCAGCTTCTTTTTATGCACAGCCATTTAGATGGCAGGGACCAAATGACCAAGTGTACAAGGATGCACAACAATGAGTGCAAAATGCCTCTGAACTTTCTCTGGCCCATTGTACACAGCTTCCTCTTTGGAGTGCTGTGACAAGTGCGCTGTTATATCCTGTTATGTGACAGGGGAGTGACACAAGGCCAGTGAGACTGTCTCCTTCCAGCAGCTTGACAAAGGAGTGTATTTTCCAGTTGAGATGCCACTCTCCAACTCCCTGACCCCAGCTGCTAGACACAGTTGGATCACCAGTTAGGCTTGCCCAGTGGACTTGGCATCTGGTGTCCCAGAGTAGAAGAAGCTGAGATGTAAAGGATTAAGGTGTGGAGGTAGAGGTAAAAGTTGGAGAGCACCAGAAGAAAATTAAATGTATGAATCATAGAGGTGAGATGGAGTTTTACTGAGACCACCTTTCAAAAACATACGTAAATGAACTGCAAATAGAAAAGTTCACACTAGAATTAAATTGGGAGAGTAGTGATAGAGACATGGGAAGTGGGGCCAAAATGGCAGGAAGAGTTATCTTAATACACCTTCCTGGGCCAAGCCTGCATGAATGAGAGAAATATGGTTATGGACTGATGTCTGCTTTATTATTTTAAGCTATTTAATCTGAAGCAGAGAATTTCACCACTTTCTCGTGCATTCTTGCCTAGTGTCTATTGTCAAAAACTTTTTGCTAATATCTAATGTAACTCTTCCATGATGTAATTTTAGCACATTCTTTTCTCTTGATATCCACAATGGATACGGAGAACAAATGACAACGTGTGGTTATTTGAAAGCTTCTCACGTCTCTCCAGCCATTCATTCAATAAATTAAACCCCTAGCTCTTTCTTTCTTGCCTCATTGGACATGTTTTCTAATTCTCTGGTCATTTTCCTTTCTTTCTTTTGAATTGCCTCCACATTTGCTGAAGTTCACTGCACAGAACTAGACATGCAGCTCTCAATAGCAAAGCCTCGTGTTTGCTTTTACTGTAATAGTATGACACTGTTGATACATATCCCACTTGTGAGTCACTGCAACCTCAACATCTTTTTCAGCAAAACTTCTGCCTAGTCAGCTGTTTCCCATTCTGTGTTAATGCACTTGATTTTTCCAGATTAAGTGCAGACCTTGCATTCTCCTCTTTGAAGTAAGTTCATCCTGGTTTTTTTGGCCAGCTGTCCAATTTGTCATGATCTCTTTGACTGCTACTCCACCAGCTTTGTGACATCTGCAAATGTGCTAAACATACTTTCTACTTCATCATCCAGGTCCCTGAAGTAAATACAAAATATTACCAAACTCAGGATGTGTCCCTGGAGAATCTCAGGCAACGGTTTTCCATTGTAGTAGTGAACCTTTGCTAACTATTATCTGATTACTGCTTTCCAAACAATCTCCTCCAGCTTCTTAAAAGAACATCTAGCAAAGTTAAAAACATCTCTTTATACTAATGTTTTAAAGGGAGCTGAAGTTAAAAATTTCCTTAAAATTCATGAGTGTATAAACTTGATTACTTATCTCTTGTTGCTAGTATGGACCAATTAGTATTTGCATGAGAGACGCAAAAAACATATTTCAGAATAGACAGAGAAAGCTGGGCATTTTGGATACCAGGCAGGCAAGAGTTGGATTTTCACTCATAGAAGGTCCCTAGATTTTGAGCATCAGTAAATAATTTGTATTTGAGAGTTTGCTCACGACTGAAGGTCAACATCACTGTGATTGATCTTGAAAATGACCATTTTCTTTGTAATGAAGTTTTAAAATTCTGTATTTATTTGATTCATTTTTCGAAGCTTATTCTTTATTGTCCTTAATTACATAGCTTCAGCACGCGAATTCTCTAGCTTTTATTCTTTTTGGCTAGAGCTAATACAATTTTGCTACATTTTAGACTCAAAAGCAAGGGAAATCATGCTCCTCCTCAAAGCACAATGCACATGTCATTATGCAAAGTTGAAGAGCAATCACCGTGATAGCTTTCCATCTTGCACATTATATCCAAAGCCTCCTGTTGTCTCCAATTAGACTTGTGTACCCATGATGCATGAAGCACAAGTCCCTTCAGATATCACTCATGAGCTCAGTCCTGCAAGGTTCCTTTGCCCTTGTGTTATTGTAGGCCCTTCTGCCTGAGCTACATGAGGGTTTCGAAGTTCCACCTGTACTTTCCAGCTCAGCACGCTCATTTCTTCACAGGATGAAACCTGATATGAAAAGAGCATGGAAAGTATCATTTTCTGTGGCTCACGTCTGCCTGAAAGCTGCACGGATGCCTACAGCCTTCAGGGGACATGCCTAGGCTCTCCTTTCTCATATACAATTCATATACACGTGCCCCAGTGCGCAATCAAATCTTATCCATGTGCATGCAAACTGGAATAGGCAAGAGGCATTGGCTGCACTCTGAGTGCTCGCTGTGTCAAAAGGAACAGAAGTCCTAACTCCCAATGGTAATTAAGCCTTGCTGGGAAATCGAGCGTATGTCATATAGAATACGCCGCCTCTTCCATTTTCTTTCACTCCCTCCCCCTCTCAACCCCATTTTGGATAGGAAGGAATAAAAAAAAATGGAATGAGGGGGAGATTTTAAGTAATTCTTAACAGCAGCTTTTCAGTTGTAGGAAAATGTGTTGTTTGGATAACAGCATTACAAGAGGAATTCTTAACTGATACTGGAAGGAAATAACAGCAACCACAACATGACAGAACAAAAACCTGTCAGAATAAAGAAATCTTGGTCAACCCACAGAAAGGGCTGTTGGGAGGCTCTGTTGCAGAAAGAGAGTAGCAGAGCCTTTATGCAATGTAGATGCTCAGGGAGGCGAGGCAGCAAGGAGAAAGAGAGGCTATTTGCTCGTTCAATTTTAGCTGGAATGGGAGATGGCTGTCTTTCCTATCATACATCAAACCGAGCTCTGGAACTCCGCAACAAAAACAGTTCAATACAGACTGTCTGCAGCTATGTCTTTTTAATTCTTCTTTTTCAACCAGTGCTGCATGGGAAACCACATCTCACACATGCTCCCCCAGCTGAAAAAAAAAGAAAAAGTCATTTTAGAAACAACTGTCATTACGTAGCATATTTTCCTCATTATAAGGCACTCAAAGAACAAGAAAAAGCCATCTGCTGTAACTTGGCTGCCCTTTCCATTTTAGGTTAATCCACATTTCTGGCTTTTTCATCATCATCACCAATTAAATCTTCCTCAAAAAATTGATGGTTTTACAATTTGTATTTAAACCTTCTTATTCAATTCCAGTTCTTTTGGCAGAGTATCAGAAAATATCATCATATCTTACAGAAAATAGTTCTGCCTAAACTTTGAACATGTAACTGATTTTCCATTTTTAGGCAGATCTCTGGGGAAAAGGACTTAAGGTCCCATGGGATTAATAGTCCCAGCTTTGTGCTGGATGCTGAAGTATAATGGCATCATAGAATACCTTGAGTGTTAAGTACTTCCTTGTACAGAGTTCTTGTGTGGAGCATTCTGTTCACTTCCACTTTACATTTCTAGGAGGTTGCTAGAAGAAGCTGTTGTACTGTGCTTTGTACAATCAGAGACTTCCACCATGTCCTGTCTCTCGGGGAGGCGTTTGATTTTTGTTCTGCTTAGTTCTATCTATTGTGCCTTAATCTGATACAAAAGTATCTGTGTGGAGAGCAGAATGATGGGAAATGTTTGCCCTCGAGTTCTAATGCTGTCTCTCCTATTTCAGTCTTGTTAATGAACAGCAAAACAATACAACAAACCGACAAGTCTGAGCTTCTCTTTGATATCACAGCAGGCACACAGAATGGCTTCTCCCAGGCATACGGATCGCTTTTACCACATTTATAGTGCTCTAATAAATGCTGCTTGGAGCCGCTCCAGGCAATTGTAATTAATTCTCAGTGGGATGCTCATAGTGGTCACCCCGGATCAGAAAGGTCAGGACTTTGTCTGTGCCTTTACAACATCAGTAAAAATTAAATACCCACTTTCCCCAAAGGTCATCACAAGCCAAATACACAAAACGATCAATCTCAATCAGTTTCTCGTTCCCTGCTGTTTCTCATTATTGCTGCAGATATCCTAAAAATTAAAAGTAAACACACAAACAAATCAAGACAGAAGGCGTTTTCAGTGTTGATCTAATCCTCTCTCGTATGCAAGCACCTGATGAAGATACAACCGGGGAAAGTGAGAGAGCCCCCTGAGCGCGTGGAGAGCCAATTTACCTATGGGGACTCTGGCTTTAATTAATCTCCCTGCCTTCTTAGGGTGGCTAAAAGAGGAAAATCCAGGCTGGGAAACATCTGTTGCACCGCGGAGGCAGCAGCAATTCAAGGTAGAAGCCTACGGAACCTGAAGGGGAGATGCTTCCCGTGCTGCCGGGCGCGGGGCGAGGAGGGAGGGCTGGAGCCGCCGCTCAGCACCATGGACAGGGCGCGCCGAGAGGGACGGGGGCACGGAGGGATGGCAGGGAGGGGACGGGCAGACAGGGGCACAGGCAAGCAGGGAGCGGGACAGGCAGGCCGGGAGAGGGGCTGCCCGCCCCGCGGACTCCTGGACTGCCTCTCCATCCCCGCGGGGCCGCCCGGGAGGGGCAGCAGGCTTGGCGAGACGTCTTTCTTTGCTGCATGCGTTCATCGCCAGTGCTCCGCTGTATTTTCCATAACTTGTCATGTCCTTTGAAAAGGGCAATGTGAAATTGGTTGTCAGTTTTCTCTCTGGTTTTTTTTTTTTTTGGTTGATTTTTTTTTATTTGTTTCTTTTTTTTTTACTGCTGCATATCTTGGAACCTGGCAGTTTTGCAAAGGAGAAGGAGGAGGAGGAGGGAGGAGGAGACCTCAATGCAAGCGAAGCACAAAAATAAGGAAGAGAAATAAAGAGAGCAGTGTGCACTTCAGCCAAAAGAAGAAGCATCAGCCAAAATATGCACAAAATAAAAACGGGTCTGGACCGTTCTAACCACACAGCTATTTAAAACCAGGCCTTCCTGAGGAAGAGAACATCAGTCAAATATTCCTCATTGACACTGGTGTAAATTCAGGTGCCTTTTCCAGTATAACTGTTTTCTCTTTACAGTGCCAGAGAGCGCAAATTTAACCTTGGTGATTTTATTTAAAATACATAAATTTCGAAGAAAAAATTTTTCTGCTTCTTCCTCTGTATTGTTCCTTTGTCTGACAAATATTATTTTCTTTCACTGGCATGGTGGAAATCATGAGCACATTATCACTTCTTTCAGAAACCATGTAATTTCGCTTGCAAATGTCAAGTCCTGTTGTTCAGTATGGGAAGTGCCAGCTTCGGAGCTAAGGCAGCCAGGTTGGCTTAAACAACTGCAAGAAACAGTCTTCAAAGGCTTTCAGACACTAGGTATCATTACACTGCTAATTTCCCTTGAGACACTAAATCTCTGCTCATAGGCTCCTCATAATCTTCTGCAAAGTCTTCATCTCAGCCTCACTCTCTTTACATCAGTGTCTGCCTCTCTCTCCTCCACCATATTCTCCCTTCTGTACATCATCTCTCTCACTCTGTTTTTCTTTTTAGTCGTTGTGCACCACCATTAAACCAAGCCAAGGAAGAGAAAATGTTCCAGCCTCACTGCCTTTTCCTCACTGCTCTACTTCCTTCAAAAAGCCATGAAGCCAAATTAAGGGGGATACCATCACATCATATATGATGTTTTCAGGGTCTCTTTCTTATATTTTACTTTCTTTGGATGCAAATCATTGGGCAGTCAAACTCTGAACAGTACAGTCTCTTTGGCTACTGCTGAAGTACAAATGAGAGAAGAAATTATCTGCCCTCAACTTGTACACGAGATAATTTCGTTTTCCATCAAATAGTGTGTCTTGTAAGAGATGCAGACAGATGATGGACTCTGGCTGGTGTTTATTATATGAAGTGCAACAACTCCTATGATGCAGCCCTCCTTTTCTGCTCTATCTCTCTATTGATTCCCATCACATAATTAAATTGTGAACTCTGAAAGGGAAAGCCATCTTTCAATTCAAGTACCGCTCAGCGTCTGGCCCACCAGGGCTCGGAGCCCTTATTAGATCCCTGGTAAGGCTGCAATGCAAATAGCAAGGGGGCTGCATCTGCCTGCTCACCAGCCCCAAGACTCCACGCTTCCCTAATGCAGGGGTCTTATATATCCAGTAACGCAGTAGCTGGAGTGACAGATCACTACAGTGCTATTGTGCCGGAAGTGTTGTTATGAGTATAAAGGATTGAGCTGGTTATTAATCATCTTAAAGCACTTTACACGGGCACAAACATAAATCACAGCACTCCATCCAGTTGGGTAATTACATTCTGCCACAATAAATTCCTTCTAAAATTTCTATCAATAGTAGTATTTTTCACTTCCAGTCCTAAACTTTGTGCTTTGTTGCTTTATACCACTAAATAGCTGATGTATTTCTCTTCTGGGGTGATCAATTGCTTTCTACAGGAATTCGGATGTCCACAGAGCTGCAGTATGTTCCTTATGCAGCTGTCAGAGAACACTAAAAAGGCATTTCTTCATATTAAATTATGTATAAATGCACAATTTTTTTTACTATAACGAAAATGCATGAATGATGTTAAGCAACAAGAACAGCAGCTTCAAGCAGCCTTTTTGAATGCCAGAAGAGTAAACATGGATTCCTAAATGATATTTATCCCATTATGTCATCAAATCCAAAAGTATCCAGAAAAGAGAGAATACTCTAATCTCCTCCTAATGCACCTTTCAAAATCTCCACACAACTTGGACAGTTCTGAATATAAAATGGCAACTTCATTTGCAACTGGCTATTTATTATTTAGTATGCAGTCTATAGAGCTGTGCATTCCTTTATAATACATGAAGGAAGCTTTTAATTAGTAAAGTAGGGAAGATTTGGCCCTTTAGACAGCCACGCTTGAGGGCACTTGAAAAGCCTTGTGGAACTGCAGTTTTTGAAGCCTTGCAATGCTATTCGTAGCTACCACTTAGGATTTGTTCCTCAGAAAGAGCAGTTCCCCTTACACAGTAAGGTGTTTGTGTACAAATGGAAATGGCATACTGGAGCATTCCATGCTGGTGACAGTGCAGGTCATTTTCTCTGTTAAAAAAATTAAATAAAAATCCCTTTCCAGCTGCCTTACACAAGTCCCGATGCACTCTTTCAGCTTCCAAAGAGAAGATAAATGGACCATGTTTTCAAAACAATGTCTTCAAAATTATGTATAACACCTGATATCATCAGTTTTGCAGCTATCTTTGGAAGCTTCTCTGGTTTAGCAGCAAACTAAAGAGATAAGCAAACACATACTAGGATCTGCATCGTTGCTTGGAAACAATCAGTTTGGGAATGGCATAATCCTATTAGTCTGACGAAGACCAAAATTTTAATAGACTTCATGCAATTCAGATGCAAACTCTTCCTCTCAAATCAAATTATATTACACATCCAACAGCTTTCCTCTTTTCTTTCCCCTCCCTACTAAAGGGCATACAAAATGCCTCATGGCATTGCAACGATGAATAATGATGTGCTAAACCTTTATTGATTTGCTTGGCATTCTCATAGACTCCCCACTCTCAAAACATATGCAGTGAATTACACACTCATGTTTGCAGTATTAAAAATGCATTACATTCAAAGAGAAGATTGGAGAACTTAAAGGACTGCTAAAGGAATATAGAGGTCCAGATTATTCAAGCTGGGCTTGGCACAAGAGCACATCTGGGTGCACAGGAGGGATGCTGACACCACAGTTTTAGGCAACTCAGTCAGTTGGCACATGTGATTAGAGTCCTGCTATTGTGAATGGAGAAACACCGGGATCTCCTGTGACTGAGCCAGAGCAGGGGCTCACTTACTGTCCTACTCTTTCTCTGCTGAGTACGGAAGGAGCCTCACCACCTGAAAAGATCACTGAAGTTGAGCAGAGCCTCAGGCCTACTCTGATGTATTTTCAGCTGTCTCAGGAGTCAAATCGACACCCTGGGGCTGCTGCAGCATGGGGGAGCCCTGTGCTCATGCTGTGGTGCCAGCGTGGAGGGTGCTGACTACTTTCCTCAGCTCCAGGATGTAGATAGTTCTAGCGATGACGCATGAAGACAACTTTCAAAATTCTAAGTGATGCAGAGCATCAAGAAAGCAATAGAGGTTGAAGTCTGTAGTCTTGCATAGCTACATTTCCAATTTCAGGAGTACCGAACTAGGCACTGAAATCCATCTTTATTCAGAGGAGCTCTCATTTACACGCCAAACTCCCTTCTGCTTCAGTGGAGCAGAAACTTGTGTAACGTGTACCATACACACAATGCTTTCCCAGTGAAATTACTTCCTGCCGCATGGCTGTGGCTGCTGGCTTCAACCCAGCCAAGAAGGAGAGTTATCTAACCTTACAGTATTGGTGTGAAATTCACCTGTTGGCTATGGGCAGCTCCTTCTCAACAGATATCACGATCAGAGCCACTACGACAACCCAGATTCATTTCATACCTGCTCAGCAGCCACACAAAGGATGGGAGCAGCCTTACCAACAAACCTGCTTTTTCGCCCCAAGACACTTCTCTCCGAGGCAGGGTTGAGACTTGCAGGGCAGGAATAATGCTGAGATACTACTGATGTTGCCTGGACTGAACTCCATTATCTCAGGCTGTCAAGCAAGCTTGCATTTTCAACATTAAAAGCATGAACTGCAAAAGTACAAATGGGAGATGATTCTCAAAAGGCATTTTTATAGCCAGCAGGAAGCTTCATGCCAATTGCTTAAAAAGGCTTTGAAAGTTTTCCAAGACAGCACAACACAGGCCCAGATCACTCCTACTGGTTTAGCTTCATAATTGCCTTTTCTTTCAGTACTTATTTTTGTCTTCAGCTGAGTGTCTCCTACCCTGCTGCCCAAGTCCTCTCTCACTGCCAGTATCCTTCAGAAAGGGATGAACAGAGCTTCCTTTCCCACTCCACAAACATGGCCTGGCTGTGCTGCAGGTCACCGTGGGCAGAAGCACAAGGTGCACTTACCCAGCTATGCCCAAAAATATTTCCAGCATTCCCAGCATGAAGTATGAGGAAGAAGGTCCAGCTCTGAGGCACAGCACAGCTGACTGCCAGCTCCTAAAACCTGGAGTGATCCCACAGCATTTGGCAATTTCTGCTTGGCCAACACAACACTCGCAAAGCTCAACCTATTCTGTCACCAAGAATTACACAACCAGCTGAGAGGAGGAAGTGTTCGTGTTTCAGCCAGCCCCTCCAAGTGCTGGGTTTTACTGAGACAGGTTTCTGCAAGTAACTTGAATAAAAGATCGGACTCTAAGCTCTAACACTCCTGGAGGTTCCCAGAAGCCTTTTTTCACCTGCATAATGTCTGTCTTCAGCCAGTGCTGGAGGTCCAATGAATTTTTAAATGCAGCATTTGGATCAGAATTTTTCTAACCTTCTTTGCTGCCATTTCTGCACGTTACAAAAGAGCTAGTGTGACCTGAGCCCTCTGAGACTATCCTAGGCTGTTCTGCTGTTGTCTAGACCTCCTGGGAACTTGTATTTCCACCTTGAGATCTCCAGTGGTGCTGTCCTCACTCCTACATCCAAGCACTGAGAAAATTTTGAGCTAGCTGCTTCAGAAATGTGAATTAATGGCTAATAACCTTTTCTCACTTGTGTTCCTGAACTACTTTTTATGTTAGTCAGAAATCTGCCTTTTTTCTTGTCTTTTCTACACTTTCAGCACTTTAATGATTAGCCTATGTCTTATTTCTTGCTCTTTGGATTTTTTTTGATATTGCTAATTATAACATTTTTATCCTGGAAAGATTTCCCGGGTTCTTCAGCGTCTAGCCACAAGATTCTTCCTTATTGATATTGTTATTGTTAGCTGTCTGTTATGTATGTGGGATACAGCTGTTTGTGCAGCTGGCTAATCCTGATGGTCAGCTTTTGCTGGGAAGATGTCAACACAGCATGAGAGTGATGGTGTCAAAGTAGCTCAATCCTCATTTTTATTTTCTTCTCTAACTTTTCCTAGCCACAATCTGCAAGAGCCTTTCTACCCTGGATTTGTACCCTCCCAACCTTCCAGCCACCACCCCATAACTGCAAGGAGTACGGAGGTCTTTCAACTCCACATGTGATCTGAGCTCTTTTTACTTTGCTTGGCCCTACAGGAAGCCTGGGTGTGGGACGGCTGTGGATGCTGTTCACATGGAAATTACTGCAGTCGTCACAAAATGTTCTTTGGGGTGTCAGGGGCCACTGTGGGGAGCAGAGGCTGACATCAGCAAGGAGAGGTGGGTGAGCCAGTGGCATGGAGCCAGCCGGGTGAAAAGGGGAACAGCCAGTGGGGTGAGCCTGGTAGTACCAAAGGGATAAGTGTGTGTCCAGTAAGGCTGGAGGCAGCAGATTGTGGCAGAAGGCGAGTGTGCACGTGCTGAGGAGCGAAGAGCTTGCCCTGTTCGTCACAAAGCACAACAGAGAGGATGAAGGATGAGTCACAAGTGCTAAGCTTCACTGAGAGGCTTAAACATTTCAAGCACCAGCACCTATAACCCCGTAACCACAGCACTACCGCTGCTCATAATGGGCCCTTACATACAGTGCTGAGTTTCCAAGGTCTCAAGGCTGAGGTTCATTAGCCTTTTGTTTTCTGAACTTTCCTTAATCTTCCTAGAGCTTCCTTTTAAGCATGGTTAGCTGTATCTGCTTCCCCCCCGCCCCCGCCAATGACCAGGCAGCTATGCTTGATTAGTTTTCCTTTTGCTTGTTTTTGCAGGCTATAACCAAAATGTTTACATTGACAGTAGCAACAAAGAGCTCTTCCATGCAGAATGAAGCCTTCGTGTCTAAACACAGTGAAGTGATGTAGAGGAAGGCAGGATGATAAGAAGAAGAGCGGAGTCTGACATGGCAGAGCCCAGGGCTGTAAACAACTTGCGGATGGTCAGCTACAGAAACGAAGATCTGGAAGCTGCACAAAGCACATTTCAGGGGTAGCAAATGGCAAAAAACAAGTATCTAAAGTGAGATATGGTTGCGATGCAGAATGGCAAATCGAGGTGTGAACCAAATTATTGAACTTACAGAAGTTATCCCAATTGGCTCCTAAGGTGAGGAGGAACACATTGCCAACCTGACAAGGTACACAGGGGTGCTGCTACCCCCTATCCCCTTGGTATGAAGCCATCAATCTGAGCACCCAGAAGGGCAGTGGAAGAGGACCAGACACTAGGAGTGAATATAATAGTTTTAGCTGTATTGTTGTTATTGAAACTTTTTCTATAGTAGTATTTTTTGCTTTTATTTCCTTTCTTTTCTATATTAATTAGATCTGGATTAATAAGAATTCTTTTGATCAGATCGTTTAGATTTCAGTTTTGCTAACAGCAGATTCTTACCCCTACCTAGTGTGCTTCCTTTTTGTCCATAACAAGATTTTGAGCTTAACACGTTCAGTAAATCCCTGATACTTTGGGGACTGAGAGAATTTCTGATTTCTCTCTCTGTTAACAGCTACACACACCAGGCACCTGAAGGCACTAACATTCTCACAATTTTCCCAGAGCAATGTGAGTAAAAGTGGGAAAGAGATGCTCAGCAGTTGCAGAGCATCCATTGCAGTCACTCGGCTGGAGTAGCAGTTTCACTGAGGCCCTACATAACCTCCCTGGTATAAAGGATTTCTAATTCCTGTAAGAAATCTTACTTTTTCCCATGGCTCTGCAGTGCATGCAGATAATTCCCACCAGCTCCTAACAGCTCTATGCTATGTTGTAATGTGCTTTTCTGAGTATGACAGAACAAGGTCCTGAAAAGTGTGAGACCATCCCCAGCACCTTTGGTTTTGCACTGTAGCAAAGGGGCTGTAACACTGTATTGAGATGGTTTTTAGCCAAGCACCACAGAGCAGAAGAAATTCCTAGCTGATATGGGACATGCAGGATCCATTATCCCTGTTCCTTGCCCACAGAGGCAGAGTCAGCTCTTAACTATTCTGGTTTTATGGTCATTTTGCCTGAGGAGAGCAATTTAAAGCAGGTGCAGCATCACCAAGAAATGAGGCCAGAGACCTGGAGTTTCAAAAGGATTTGAGCATCTAGATATAAGTGCAACCTTGCTGAAAATACCCCACACTCCTCGGGATACTCCTCCCTCTACTTCTGACTACTTGGAACAGTTTTTCCCCTGGTTATTTCAGCTCTTCCAACATTTGATAAAAAATTTCCAGATCTCTGATGGAATTGATGAATTTAGGAGACAAAATGCCAGCATTTCCTTCTACAATCACTGAGATAATCCACTGAATTTCCAAAGCTGCTACCTGCAAATCTCCCTCAATATCAGCAGCTCCAGTGGGAATGCAGTGCCTCTGAGAGTCCAACAAGGAACAAAACCACAGGCTAAAGACAAACTGCAGAGGATATTGGTGAAAGAAATGGAAGAATAATTTTCTGAGAGATGTGACATTCCCTGGAGAAAAGGCTGTCCAGTCTGGCTGCTGTATAGATTTTTAGGTTGTTTTTGAGAAAAAAAAATCTAATTATGAATATGTACCAAGAAAAGTTCTCTTTGGCAAATTATCACCTAAATCCTTTGCAGAAAAAGTGAATTAAAGAGGAATTTGAGTGGGGAAAGAACAGTGCTTGGGTCAGGAGATCAATCCCTTATGCACAGTGTATATGCCTTTACAATGTGCATGCATTTTCCTTGTGTTTCCCAACTTTCTTTCTGCCCTTTAATTTAAGGTTGCTTGTTCTAATAGTAAATGTCTCACAGCTGCAGAAAGGAAGTCGCAGACAGCCTGTAATTTACTGCCAAGCATCACTCTGAAGAAGTTTGCAATTTATGATAATGGTATTGTTCCTTCAGTTCTGTTCTTGTAGCTCATCCTTCATTACACACAACACTTTACAAAGCCTTCTGTGTTTAGTGGCATTAGCCCCTCAAGCAAGAGATTACAGTAAGAATATTTAAAATTTTATTACTGCAGCTTTTTTTTTCAAGTCTCTAGTGGCAGTAAGTACAAGGTATGAGCGGGTGGTGCCAGGAAAAATCGTCCTTGTTTGTGTCAGGCAGCAGATAAACCCCACATGTATAATACAACTTGACATAATAAACCGTCAGTGCAATTAGCCCTTAGATTAGTAATTTTATAATTCAGCTGTTCAGCAATGACTCAAACCTGTTGTATGCCATCTTTCAAGTTACAATATAAATAGCTTTAGCAAGCAAAACAGACGCCTGCAATTTATTGCTTCAAAATGCACTTTTCCACTCCAGATATCCGATCTTTTTCCGGATAAAACTGAAGATGATTTGAATTAAATGGATGGGCTTTACCCAAAGAAGTCTGAGGCTCAGATAGGAGTGTATAATCTCTGTCAGCTCTGGATAGTCTGGGGAGGTGCACCTTCGTCCCACAATAGGCCATTTCTCTGATAAAGAATTTGCATTTTACTGCTTTCCCAGGCAAGAAATGCATCATCTCTTACCCCTAAGGAGGGGTGTGGGTGTGCACAGAGAATCACTGCATGGAATCACACAGGCAGGATTCAAAATAGACAGATCTGCTGTTTCTTCAGGCTGAATCTTTGGTTTGCTTCTAATTATGATACTGGTCAAATCCACATAGGAGTCAGATTGGTGAAACCCAAATTTATTTTGATGTGCGATGTTGGTCTTGTTGACTTTGCCCATCAATGACTCTCTCCAGACACATTAGTTGGTGTCACCAAGGGCCTCCCAAGGACAGGGGAGTGCTCAGCTCTGCTGTAGAGCCATTATTCACAGACCACATGCAACTGCCCAGAACCTGTGATACTGCACTTGGCTCACAGATTATTCTGCATTGTATCAGTACCTAGTGCATCCTCTCGAGTGCTACAATTAAATGGCTGCGCTTTTCCTCTTCTGTGTTCCAGTATGATTTTTTCTTTTCCCCAGCCGGGATGTTCCTTTCCTCTAGAGAAATCTTATCCAGTGCCTTTTGAGGAGTCTCTAGTTCACCTTGTTTATAAACCCACTTTATAACATGGCTGAAACTCCACTGCCTTATATCCCATGTCTTTCTTCTCACCTTAGTATGATGAGAAAGAGGGAACCATGAGAGCAAGATCTTCATCTGCTTCATGGAGAACTGACCCAAAATATGGCCTGTGTTCAGCCAAGAAGAGTTTTTCTAACTCTGGTAATATATTTAAAAAGAAAACAGGAACAGGAATATGAATGATCCACCTTTTTCCTACCAATCATTAGCTATATTTAATTGAACACCAGGCCAATAAAGTTTTGTGATCTGATAATTTCTTTGAGTGGAATGAACTCAGACTAGGCAGTCAAGTTGATATGGTATTTGTGAATTTAGATTTATTTTTCAAGACCAAATTTTGTAAGGTTTTGTAAAGCTAATGTGTCCCTAATAATGTTAAATATAGAGGTAATACAATTAGAAGGTAGTTCACAGTTAATCAATATTATAAAGATCTCCAAATGCTTTGGTGAATAGATCATCATATATCATTTTAAATACAAGTAAGATTGGTTGAGAAAAAGTCATATTTTCAGAGCAATTCTTTGGATGATTTCTTTTTCAAACAGCATTGCTGTCTTGTTCTGACAAGATGAGAAATTCCGTTGCAGAAAAAAGAAACTACAAGACTGTGCTTTGTGAGAGGGCTGAAAAAAATCTACAGACAGAAAATGCTTCATTTGCTTTTTGACTTCTTACAGAAATCTGTAGCCTCTGCCAGTAATTTTTGTGTGATTGTTCAGGGGTAAATCTAGCAGGAGTTTTACCCAGGCTCTGACTCATTGCAATATAACAGAAGTAAGAGGTGTCCTCTGTGTAACTTTTTCCTCTTTTAGTATTAATATTTGTCTACTAAAGTAATTTCTTGAGTACAGTATGCTTTCCTGTACCTCTAGCATATCCTAACATAGAACTTTTACTTTGATTTCTACAGGACGTGGTACCTTTGGTTTTCAGGGATTTTGGCATATGCAGCTGTGTAGGTATGAGACGTCTTTGAGCAGCAAGGTCTGCTTTGGCCACCTTTATATTCTAGATATTGCCCAGATCTCCTCAGTTAGCAAAGAGCTCCACAGCAGCAGAGAACCTCAGAAGACATCATGAAACCTATATGAACAACACATTAAACACCAGTTGCAGAATAATTACTGTCTTTACTGTCATCTTTGAATGGCTGGCCATATGCAGTCTGACCAGCAAGCTGTGACTTCCATCTCCTCTGCAAATGAACACGATTAGATGGGGTGATACTTCAGGCTGGCTGTTAACAGGGGGAGACAGTCCACTGACTAGTTCCTAGAAGAGAAGAGAGGCTGGGAAAGAGTGTGCTTCTGCTTGCTGAGGACAGTTTACCACCAGAACTCAGCATTAAGAGACACCAGCCCGAAGAATAGCCTTTTCCAGATATTCTGTGAGTCCTTACGGACCTGATTGTATCTCGAGGTGAAGGCTCCCTCACATCTCTCCTCACCTTGTTAATATGTTTGTGATACCTGCAGATCAGCACCTCACCCTCACCAGGCACCTCTGAGCCCACCCCAAGAGTAAACACAGACACTGCTGCTAAGACAAAGCCCCATTTACCCACCAAGAGATAAGCTCAGGTTTCTGTTACATGATTGCAAACTAAATTGCCAGCAAAGCATAAATACAGTTTTAATCTCAGCCCTGCAACACAATGTGTCTGTTTGCTTAGGCTCTCTTACCTAAAACGTATCTCTGCTCTCAGAAGACAGGGCTGAAGGCACCATCCCAGCATCATGCTGTCAACCTCTGTCATCCAGAAGCAGAGACCTCTTCCCGAGTATGGAGCTGGTTTATACACCTTAGGACTGGAGTCAGAGGTTAAGAAGCAAATGCTGAGAAGGTTATTTAGGAGTCAGACTAAGGACCACCTTAAATATCTACAGAGTGTCTGGTCTCTGGACAAGATATTGTAATACATTGCTAGAACATAACATGTCCTGTAACTGATCACAGGGAAAAAAATGGTGAAACTCATATATTTTGCTGTCTACTTGCAGCCCAGATGCCCATTTAAATATTTCCTTATTTCCATCCTTCTCCCTCCAGCAAATGTCACAATCAGCACAACAGAGCTTCTGAAGGCCTTGTTTTCCTCCGAGAGCATGAAGTAACCCAAATAATATCAATGGACTGTGGCTAGAAAGTTTCACAAGAGAGGAGAATTAAGCCAGTTGAATAAACATGGATCAGCTTTGGCTATCACCTCAGGGTGAAATCTCTAGGTCAGTTTGGCTGAAAATTACAGTATGAAATGGGTCAGGCATTCAGGCCTTGGCTCCCCATTTTCCAGGCCCTAAAGTCAGTCTTCACAGACAAAGCAAGCAGGGAATGTTTTCCTGCTGACCCAGTGGAGTTAATGGGCTCTGGGGGGGCACAGGGAAGTGATGGAGCCTGCGGAAAGAAGGATGGGGACAATCCATGCTCAGGGAGGACAGAGAGAGGGCAGAGAGGGGGCAGAAAGGGAGCAGAGCATTGTTGCAGCAATGGTGAGCTCCTGCAGCACCATCCTACTGCATCCCAGTTCTCTGCACAGTCGACAGAGAGGCATAATTGTGTTTTGAAAAGGCTAGGTTTAAGAGACACAATAAATCTCCTGACTGACGCCTCCCTGGTAAATGTGCATAAATTCCCTTGGATAACATGCCACTCGGAGAATTACAGGCTAGGAGTGCTTGGGTAAGTTTTACTGCTTTGGTTTCAGTAGGCTGGCTAATGGCTGTGAAATTCCCTCCCAGCTCCTAGTTTGAGCACTACATCCACAATTTAAAAGCACTCACATGTTTATCCCCATGTTAGCTAAAGAAAGAGGCTGCATAGGCTGTATGTTATGTTATACTCCTTGATGGAGCTAGAGGGATGCCAGAAAACTCTCTTCAGCAGCAAAGCTGTAAGCTTAAGTGAAAAAATACACAGAAAACCTTCTCCAGCAAAAAAAACCCTAAAAACCAAAACACATGAGCTTTGAGCACCAGGAAGAATAAAGTCCTAATTCTGCAAAGATATTATCAGCAGCCACTCCAGCACCTATTGTTTCTATTCATAAGCTCCCTCCCATATCTTTGTCTCTTTTACTACATCAGTTTCAGGCTACTGAGAAATTCCTTGGTTCCCAAATCAGGTTGAAGCCACTGTAACCCCTGGATGCACTTGAAAGCAGCTGATTCTGATTTGTTTTTTGCTCTATTATCTCACATTTCCTCCCTTGGCCTCTTGAAGAGATACCATTCAAACGCTCTGAAAAGAAGCTCTGACTTGCTAGTTACATAAACTTTCAAACAAAAGGCGTGCATAATTAGATCGCCCAAATTTGTGCAGTAGCAGAAGCCTTGTTAACAGAGAGCAACCCTAGAAAGACGGCTTCTTCTTAACCAAAGCAGAACTACAGCGCTCTGAGGCTGAAATGCTGAGAACACTTGGACCGTACTTACCTACTGCAGTCTTGTAGATGACATAATGCTGTTAATTAATGGACTCCAGAGAGTCTCTTTTGTTTGTCTTTGTCTACAAGCTCATTTAAGTAAAAACGTTTCCATCGCTTGACTTGAACTCTCTTTTAGGGGCCAGTTCTGCATTGCATTTGCAGATGAACAGCCAGCACATAAACAGAGTGAAATAGCTGTATGGCAAAACAGGGCCATGGGGAGTTTTTCTCCATCCCGGAGAGTTCAGCTCATCTGGAAGGAGTCCAGTGGCCTTGCACAGGCACAGAGTGGTGCCTTTGGAGGGTTGAAGAGCATTTTTGATTCTGATCTTGCATCTTTGCAGACACACAGCTTCAGTGTATTCCAGGTGAAAGCTGTGGGTGTACAAAAGGAGGAGTAAAACTGCCTTTATAGTCTAGGCAGTCTCTGGCTTTTGAGGACAATTTTACTTCTCTTAAAGTAAACATTAACTTAGCTATGCTGGGGGCTTGACAAAGGATGCAAAGGATGTGTCTACACTACTGTTCTGATTTGGAGCACAAGTGAGCTTTAGAAAAAGTGTATCTCCTGATCACTTCAATCAAGCTTCCTGTGGAGCCTAAACACTCTTCCCAGGATCCTTCTCTATAATTTAGGGGGAGCTTCAGGCAACCAAACAATTGTCAAATTTCAAAGCTTGACAAAGCAGCTGTTCCCTCCCAGAAGGTGATACACTCCATTCTTCCTGAGCAGCAGCCCGAAAGTCTGATCGATGAAGTCTGACCAGGACATTAAAGGAGAACCTGAAGGGGTGGCAGTGCCAGATGAAGTGAGGATGGACTTAAAGCCTCATGAACTTCTTGGATCTCAAGCAAGTGCAGAGCTGACTGTTTCCTCATGGAGATGCGATGAATCCCGGGGTCACCAGAGCCCCAGTTCAGCTGATAGACTATTGAGCACCTCCCATCATTCCTTAACTGGGCCAAGGGCACAGCTGGGAAGGGGAATTCGATTTGAACACTATAGCTTGGTGAGGAAGTATTGATTTCTCATTCTCTTTTATTTCGGGGTAGATATTTGTCACCCAGTCCTATTTTTCTCTTGGAAAAGAAATACTTCAACAGATAGTCTTCTGGAAGTTACAAGGAAAAAATTTAATTAAAAAGAAAATTAATTTCTTTGGGCTCAAAACATTACTGGAAATTAATGTGCATCTAATAAGAAATTCAATGTCCAAAGGCAATGATGTTGAATTTTGGTTTGGTGGGTTTTTTTGTTTTGGTATTTTTTTGGGGTTGTTTTGTTTTGTTTTGTTTTGGGGTTTTTTTTTGTGGTTTTGTTTGTTTGTTTGTTTGTTTTGGGTTTTGGTTTTTTTTTCCTCTGTGGGTATTGTGGAGGTCCTCCTTCTCCTTCTTTGTCAGAGGGAGAGGAGATCTACGTGAGTGCTCTGCCTGCCTGCACCAAAGGCTCAATCACCCTCTTGTCCTCCATCAAAATGATTCAATATTCTGCAAAAAGACAAAGCAGGGCCTGCTCCAAGCAGGCTCTGCTGCCCCTTACTGAAGCATTTTGCTCTGGGCCAGTCCTTTACAGGGTTGGGAACAGTAGTTCCATCTTGGCCATGTGCCTGGAAAACAATGTGTTTCTGGGAGAGAAATGTGGCACTGCTGTCAGCTCCCAAACAGCCCCAGCCATGTCCCACATTCTCCTGGCTCTTCAGTGAGCCCCTTGGACACATCCATGTGGTTGTTGCTTTCATGTACACCAACTGCAGCACCTTAGCAAAGGGAACAACTCTTCATTAGATATTTGTACAGAATTTCATAGGATGATGTTTAGGGTAGCTTGGTTCTGGTTTTTTGGGTTTTGTTATACGTTGGAGTTTTTCTTGATAGTTTGTTTGGGGGTTTGGTTTTGTTTTGGGGTGTTTTTTGGTTTTTTGGGCTTTTTTCTTTCAGAAGGTACCCTAGAAAGAACTACAAAAAGAAATACAAGAAGAAAGCAGAAGATTATGTTGACACAAGCTCTTCAGAAAAGCTCTTGTCCTTTGGTAAAATATGTAACATAAAGCAGCTCTAACCTCAGCAGGTGCTCACTAGAGGAAGAGGGTGATCCTACCTTTTGGGAAACTTTCTGGTAGGCTGCTCACTCAGCTACTTTCTCTAGCAGCAAACTAGAAATGGAGCTGCCTTGGTGCTTATGGCTTTTAGCTCTAGGGAACAAGTGCTCACAACTCTGACTTCCTGGCCATAAAGGGAAGGCAAGAAATCTGTGAATTTGTCTTCATGCCCATAAGCAAATCTGCTACCAGCTATGGTGCAGCAATCTCCACTTTGTGCTTCGACATGATGCCCTCTGAGATCTGGGAGAGAGGATCCTTCCCTCTCCTGCCAGCGCTCAATGTTAAACTGAAGGGCTGCAACATCTCTGCCTCATCTCTCACTGTCCAGGACCTGCTGCATGCTATAACCTATGGACACAAGTTTCTTGGGACAGGAATGTGGGGGAGACCAAAGCTACCAGAAACCTGCTCCACTCTCTCCTCACAGTCCCACCCTGAAGGGTTTCCCTGCTCCCACCCCTCCTGCTGGAGACCAACCCACAGGCTTTACCCTGGCAAGAGACTTTCTTGCTTGGTACCTGCCTGTTGACTTTCTCTGGAACCTCTTGAGTCCCTGTTGCCCATCTGCCTCCCGCAAAAGCCTGGCAGCCCAAAACCTTTGGCTCAGCAAAGATGCTGAGGGGATTCTGCCATAGCCTCTCGTAGCAGGCTGCTCTCCTTCCCTCTGCCTTCTCCCTAATGCCTTGGGAAGCCATGCACATTCCGTGGAGCCAAGCAGCCAACAGCAACCTTGGACAAGATTTTTTTGTGGCTTGAAAGCATTTGCTGGAAGCACCGGGGCACAGGAGGAGTTGAGGAGGCTGCCGTGTGTTGGGCACTTCAGTTTGTTCTTGGGCCATCACAGGAACTTCTGAGCTTGGCAAAGTTCAAGCCCTTTCCAGCTTCAAACAGTCCTGGCAAAAACAATGTCTGCCGCTCTGGAGATTGCTGTGGACTGGAAGAAGGAGGCAGCTAATGTAATTCTGCTCCTTAACCTCCTGTGACAAGGCTCGGAGAGAGGGAAGGGGGAAAAAAAAGGTGTGATGGGAAGAGGAGGAGGAGGTGGGAAATATCTCAGCACTTTAATGAAGACTTTTCAAAATGTCTCGCACCTTGTCCCTGAATTCAAATCTCCTCCAGAAATGAACACCAAGGAGCGTGGTGCTGTTTTTGAGGCAGCCAGGGTGATAATGCAAGATACCCACACTGGTACATATGTTTTGGTTGATCAGGGTTTTCCCTTCTTTTGTTGAAGTTCAAAAAGCATGGTTCAAAAGGTCTAAGTTTGCACTTCAGACCTTGGGAAAAAAGTTCCTTCCCTTAGAGGAGGAAGGTTTTGTGAGAAAATTAGTATTTTCCCTCTGTGAGGCTATTAGAAACTGACTTTACAGAGAATAATATTTAAAACAGTTTGACTACAAGAGATTGCAGCCCTTTTTGTGTTGCAACACACTGGAATACCTCAAATTATCCTTCGGGTATAGAAGCCTTCCCAAGACCTATCGACAAGCTCCTGGGATAAACCCATGGAAAGAACACCACACTCCCAAGGTGAGGGGTCCTGAGATGTTCCCTTCTTCTCTCTGCCAGAGCTCTGTGCCCACCTTTTCCACTGGCACCCACCACTCAGGACAGGGCTACAGGTCCCCCAGAAAATCCACAGGGAATCATCTCCCTCTTATGGTGCGATCCCGTACTACACTTGGGTGCGCCTCTCCCAGCTCCCCGGTGTCTGCTGGAGCCGGCAGGAGGACAGGCAGGAGACACGGCAACAAAATCGTAGCAAGAGTGATCTAACATGGGGATGGGCTGGAAGCTGGAAGAGGGAATAACTGCTAGGGGAGGAAAACGAGGGCAGGAAGGTGATGACGAGGCTGACCAGTCTCTGAGGGAAATAGGAGGAGGTGATCGTCCGCGGCTGCTGAGGACTGGAACCAGTGATGCAGAGCTCCCAGACGGTCCTTTCCACACCAAATCTAAAAATATTCCTTTGCCCCGAAGGCGTGCTGGCTGTGGCTGTGCTGGGGCAGGAGGTCCCTCCTCACAGGTAAGGGAGTGGCACAGGTCTGTTTGCCCATCGGACAGGTGAGCACTCACCTGGCAGCACCCGGTGCTAAGGCTGGAGGCATTGCCGTCACCAGTCCACCTAAACTCTCACAAATTCCGTATATCGCTTGTCAGGAGAGCTGCTCTGCATGGCAGAGCTTGCAAGGCTCTCTCTGGAACAGGGCTGTGGCTGGGACCAGGGAGGGCAAGAGCCAGGGGGCCGCTGTGCCCGCAGTCGCAGCTCACAGCCCCGCTCTGCCCTGCCGTGATCACCAAGGCAGACCTTGCACACCTCCGTCTGATGCCTGCGCAGGGAAGAAGTCAGCTAAGCTTGCCAAAACAGTCCTTGTAGCTGCAGGGAATGTCAGGAAGGCTGGGTCAGCGCTGGCCTGCTGGGCAGTGCCTGTTTTGTCCCATGGAGACGCACCTGCCTGTCCAGGAAGCACAGCAGCTCCCTGCCGGCCAGGAAAGCAGCTCTCTTCCTGCAGCACCTGGAGGGAAGCTGGCCTGTGCCCGGGTCCTGCCTAGGGCCCCTTCCCCAAAAGACAGGGCTGCCCATGTGCTCTGAAGGTGGAAGCCCAGAGCCTCCAGCACAGGAGTCCCAGACCAGTCAGGCGCAGAGGCTGATCCTGGTTTCCATCATCAATCTGAAATCTGATGAATAGGAAACCTTCATGGAACAATTGCTGCTATGTCTGTGCATAAGTCTTCAAAGAGGAATGCAAGTTCTTCCCCGTGTTCAGGTGACTGTGTTGTTTGCAGAGCTCAGGGCAACTGAGGAGAACTCACTTCATGATGAACATTCAGAGAGAAAAGCCAAACTAGGTTAACAAGAATTCACAGTGAAACTGGTTACATTAATTTAAAAACCAAGCTGCCCCATGTGCTCTTCACACTCTATGATTTTCACAGACCTCTCCAGGGCTTGACTGATTACTTTTAAGCCAGACTATCTGTGTCCAGTTGACACAAGCAGCACCCAAAAATATAGTTCAAGCGTGGTGCTCAGCAGCAGTCCAGGGGCAGGTGCCACACACAGGTGCCAGGGCCTCATACATGTGGGGCACATCCTCATCACAGCCCGTGGCAGAGGCACTGCCCCTCCACAGAGCTCCTCTCTGCTTCCCACATCCCAACCACATCTCCCACAGCTCAGCTAATCTGACGCTAATTAAATACACTTAACAGCCAGGTGCTCATCCTTTGAGATGGATCTGAGAGGTATCCAAGGGTTGCTTCTGCTTCCAAGAAGTGCTGCCGGCTGGGGCTGGATTTCACAGGCTGCTCCTGGGCCCAGTCCTTGTCTGCCTATTTTGCCCCTGGATTAAATCATCTTGATGCACTGCAGCAGGAGTTAAGGGGAAAAGCTGAACACAGTTGAACCTGGGTTTATATTTTGGCTTTGCTCATCCCTTCACAGCCCTGAAGGGTGGCCAAGTGCTTAAGTGCTGTTCATTTTGTTGGGTACATTATTAACAGTGTGAAGGCTCCTGACCTTGCTCAACAAATCAGCAATAAAGCTAATGAATCTCAAGGTGAATTCCAATATACATGAGGTCTTCTATTTACAAGTTTTCCCACTTTTTGCAAAAACGAAAGCTGCAGTTCTCATGTAATGGCATGAATTTACAGGCTAGGAATAGCAGCCTAGCTTCCACCTTCCCACTAACACAGGGAGTGGGTGGGAAATAACTCACTTCCAAACTGCCCAGGTACCTTCCCTCTAGTTCTGCCAGGAGACACCGCACATGTACAGTGCTGCTGCACCAGTCACGTTGCTCTCTAGGTGAAATCCCTGGACCTAGAGACCTGCTGACCCCACAAAACCAAGGCAGAAAGCAGGAGATAGGTGTCTGTAAATCCTGGATCTTCATTTTCAAGGATTTCACCAGGATCCCAGTCCTGCTCAGTAAAAGACCAGCATTCACTGCAGCATGTGTCCTGCTGGAGAAAGATCCCTTGCAACCTATTGTTCCCTGCCTGCTGTTCACGTGGAGTTAATACAGGACCTCTCATTAGCCTCTCGTCTATTTTGGTTTAACAGGGTACATCTCTAATCACACTGAAATTACAGGGAAAATTAAAAAAAAAACCTGAAATCTTATTTGCTGTTCTGGAGTAACAGTCTCTGAGTAATGCTACCTACAGATAAAATGGGTGAAAATAAAACAGAGAGTATGGAATTGAATGGATAGTCATGGTACAGCAAGCAGAGGTAGACATGTCCTACTGAAGTTGTAATTTAGCATGGAAAGTGGAGGGGGGAAAGAAGAGCGAGAAAGATATCTACTGCTAGGGGAGGTGGTGATGGAGAGGGAAGAAAAATATCTGTAAAGAGATTTGTAAAAATCACCAAGTATTTTGTTCACAGCCAATGTCCTATTCATGCTCCCAGTGCACAGATGTATGGGAGGTCCCTGTCACATCTGGAGGGAGCATTTGGATTATTAAGATTTCCTGGTGTGACTAACTCCTCCCAAGTGGGCTTTTAACGAGCTGCAAGGATGGAAGCTGCATGAGGCACGCCGGGGGCTGCCAGTGGCAAGCTGCCTCTCCCAGCGCCGGCTGCCTCGGGCTGTGGCGGCAGCCACGCGGCATTGCTCCCGGCCACTGACTGGGTGATATTTCATTCAGTGTAAATTACATGAATTACAAGTGAGTGAGCAGTTTGAAATTCATGGAGTCATAACTGGGAAGGCCGAGGGGCCATTGCCATCAGCTGCCCAACCTCCTGTATAACTGGCCGTAAAACCGCAGCCGGGAGCTCCTGCATCCAGCCCGGCAATTTGTGCCTGAGCAGGAGTGGATCTGTGAGAAAAACACTCTGTCTTCATTAAAATCCCGATGTGTGTCATAAATCCTGGCTGAGAGCTGCTAAAGGCTAATTCCTCTTGCAGAATTCATACCTTATTCTCGTTTTGGGTTTGCTCCTGCCCACAGGGTTCCTTACCTGCATTACTTCCCAGAGCTCCCCTCCAAAAACCAAACTTCATATTTCATTGTACCGGTGTTTGACAGCCTTGGAGACCAATGCTCTTTGTGGACTAGATTCACAAATTGCCCTGAGCAAACAAGGGGCATGGGGCATGGGATCACCCACAGGTTTTGGAAATACCAAAGTATTCAGGACATTGATCCAATATATTTTACACAAATGATTCACTGAGCCCTCATCTAAAAGGGCTCAGCAGGTGCTTGTGCCCCCAGTAAGGGCATACAGGGAAAAGCAAGAAGGAGAGGGTGAGCTGAGAGGGCTGACCCAGAGCTGATTAAGGAGAAGACCAGCCTCAGTGGGGACTGAGGACTGAAAAAAACAACGACCAAAAAAAGAACATATTTTGGGAAGCACCGAATTCTGAGGGGAAGATGAAGAAAAGGGGTTTGAAACAGAGGTGCCAGATGGGGGGATGTCTGTGCCTGGCGTGGGGCTGGACTGGCCAGGAAGCTGCTCTCAGGCACCGCGCTGGGAGGAGGCAGCTGGAGGAGGCAGCTGCCAGTCACCAAGGCACAGGAGAGCAGGGCAGGGCAGGGGAGCAGAGAGTTTCTCCGCGTTCACACCAGGCAGAACCTGACCTCCCATTCCCATGGCAACCCTAACCCGGCTGAGTCGCACGGAGGCAAATGAAGGCATTAATTTCCCAGCAAAGCCATCTCACACCCTCGGCACGTGTGAGGCAGCCACCTTCGGGTTGCTGGGGGAACCGTAACTTTTTAATCACACTGCATTAAGGGTTTTATTACTCTGCATATTTATAAGGGTTGGTTTATTCAGATCCAGAGAGAGAGAGAGAGAGAGAGACATTTGCTATTTTTACTGTGTCTTTCAGATTACCCTAGACTTTTCCCTGCATGGATGCTGGTGCAGGTGACCAGGGTACCACTGCTGAGGGCAGATGGGATGCAAAATAGTTACAGTGTGTGCAAGCAACACAGCAACCAGAGATGCTAAACAGAGCACTGCGAAGTATGTGAAGGAGGGAGATCACTGAGGTGGTAGATCAGCGCCTAATATAATACATCATATTTCTACGGCTTTTGAGTGAAAAGACAACTGGGACAAATTTTAGCAGGGTGTTTTACATAAATAGCAGCTATAAACATATCAACAACCAAAAAGAATGACAACCAAACGGAAATAAAAAAAGCTCGATTAGCTACTTTATGGAAAGACTGAAGAACAATGCAACCTAGAAGAGTTTTTGTGCTCTCCAGGGCTTTTGCAAATCTTTGTTATTCCCACTGCTGGCCTGTACAGCTTTGCTCAAAAACCTATTTGGAAAGCTTTTAGACAAACATCAACATTAGTCTTTGTTTGAACCAGCTGGAAAAAATTACCTTTCCTAAACATTTGAAAAGGCACAAGAGTAACTGGCCTAAAGAAACCCTTGGAGTTTGTCCTGGACTCAAGCCTCAGACAGACTTCTTTCCTCAGATGTAGCTGCAGTGCTTTAACATGCAGTGCCTCCAAACTTTCACCCCACAGACTTGAGTATATTTAGGCTTCTTGCTGAGCCACTTGGCACATTGGACTGGCTGGAATGGGCAGTGTGGGATGCCAGGGCCAGGCATCTCCTTCAGTCCTGGCAAGGACCAAAAGAGGTGCTGTGAGGCTGCATGCAGCCCACGCAGGGTGAGTGGTTTGGCTGCCCTTGCCAAACCTTACAATCAGATGAGCTCATGCCAAGCAAAGTCTCTTCTGAAAGTACCAGGAAACCCAAAAACTGTCAGCTTTGTGACACATGCTTCGGAAAATCCCTTCCAGTGCTCCAGTCATCCCAAGCTCCATCCCAGACAAGCTGAGCAGCTAGCTGTACCTCAGCCTAGGCTGCTGCTGCCAGCCTCATCTCTGGCAATGATGTGTCAGGATAGAAACAAGATCTACAGCTCCTCGCCTGCACTGGCTGCTGGGTCTTTGAAGAGGACTGTGGGCACCAGAAACACCAGAGTCTCTGCAGGGGGTAAGAGCTGGTTTGTTTATTCCAATGCAACAATGACTGGGAAGAGAAGTCAAAAACAGGAGCTAGTAGCGTGTGTACCATGGTGGGTTGCACAGATTGGGGTGCTCCTACTGCTCATGTTTGTCCTTTCCTCCATCTGCTCTCCTTTCTGTCTCTGCCAATTATTCTACAGCTCACGAGGCCCTTCCCACTCCCTCCAGCAATGCCCAAGCTCTTGGTGGTACCTGCACCAGGAACTGTGGTGGTAGCAGCAGCAGGTGCCCCAGGGGTTCTGGCACCTTTGCTCTCTCATCTTCTCCTCTAACCCTGCCAGCTCAGTGTCTCCTCTCACTCACTTTGCTCCAGGGATGATTTTCAAATTTTTTGAAGATTTTGGGCTTTGACTGTCAGGCGATGACCAGGCAAATGCACCCCATATCAAAAGGCTCCAGCTGTGCTGGGCAAGTGGCCACACTGCAGGACTGAAGGGGCTGAGCAGAGTGCATTTGCCAGCCTGCAGCCACAGAGTGACCTTCCTGTGGTGGCTCAGGGACATCTGCCCCCACTGTGTGAGACTGCTTGTCGTAGAGGAGCAGTCACCCTTGGTCAGACCAAATGTCCATCTGATCCCACAGCTTGTCCCTACCAACCGCAGATGCCATGGGAGGAGGGTGAGGACAGGGTAGACCCACTGTAGCACCTTTCCAACCTCTCCTCCCCACCCCTGGGGATCCAAGGGACCTCCTGGGCCACAGTTAGTATCTCTGTAGGCAATAGCGTTTAAATTATTTTCCTTTCATGACTTTTTCCTGCCATGTTTTGAAGCTGTGGCTGGCACTGACAGGCTCCCATGGCAGAGCCCCACTGTGTAATGACATGCGGTGTGAAAGTACACCTCTGTTTTGAAGCTGCTGCCTCCTGCTTTTGCTCCATGCCTCCAAAATGTTGGCTGGGAAAAGGCAATGAATGGCCATGGCCTATTTGCTGTCCCTAGGCCCCTTCTATCACCCTTTTGGCTGAAAAACTGCCTTTTCCCTGCTATTGCAACTGCTCTACACTGTCAACTAGGAACACTCCCTGGCGGTCTGGGGCGGGCTGTTGCACTTGGCTGTGGGGCAGAGGCTGAGAGCCCGTTCCTGGCCCAGGCTGGCACCTGCAGCTGCACACAGCGAGCCACCAGTGCTGGGCTGCCACACAGCCATGCTGGCCACAGCGCCGGGCCAGGGACAACGCTCGCACCTCACCCCGAAGCCCTTTGTGCAGTCACTGTCAATGTGCTGTGATGCCTTTATTTTTCAGTGCCCTTTTCTTCTCCATACAGCCAGTAACTTAGAAGCACACAAGATATTTTTAGACCTAACTTAAGAAGTGCTTCAGGTCTGCAATTGGGTGACTCAGCTGCCAGTGCTGTTTACTTTAGTTTTACAATCAAACTGGGCAATTATAGCCCTGAACAGCTATTTAGAGACTGCATTTCCTTGTCATGCTGTCCGAGTTCGCACGCAGCGCTGTCTGTAAAGCACTTTGCACACCCAAGTACGTGTCTGAAGGTTTTCTAAAGCAGGTGGAGAATAAAGCCCTGGGCTGTCACACCTCTTTCCTCTGCCTGCTTGTAAAACCACCTCCCTGTGCCCTTCGTAACACCGCCTCATTGCCAGAGGATCCGGCACGCTCTGCTGGGGATGCTCCCCAAGATGACAGCTCGCGAAGGATAGCTGCAGGATTTGGGTCACAGCCGGAGCGCAAGGTGGCATTTTCTCCCTAATGAAAGTCTCTCTCACAGCTTTTTCCTTTCAGAAGAAGAAATCTTTGCAGCTCACAGAGCCCATTTGTACTGGTTTAATGATGCTCAAGACATTTATCCTGGGGGAGAGTTCTGCCTGAGCTCCCTGTTTACTTCAAACCCACTTATTTATAACAACCTTTCCTCCAGTTCTTGAATCCTTCACCTGCACGAACATCTCCTCTAGATCATCTTTATTGAATACAGTTAAGTGTAGCTCATGGGGTTATTGAATTACAGGCATGAACTTAGCAAAATGAGATAAATCACTCACATATTAGCCTCTCTCTATTAAACACATCTCACCCGGAGGCATTTTTCCATAAAACAGTTACTATATATCAAGCATTTGAATATTTGAAGCAGCTAAGGCGGGCTTCTCCCAGCAAGAAGGCACACAATGGGAATGTAGCAGCCCTCTCAAGGATGTTTTACTGCCTAAAATATTTATTAGAAATAGCACCCCGTGTGAAGCTTGAACAGTAAGAGCCTGAGAGCTGCATTTGCTCTGATTCATATCAGATTCTCTTCCATGCAACGTGGCACTAAGCAGAGATGAGCACTGGCCATTATCCAGCCCTGACACCCACGACTGCCCAGCCTCTGGCACAGCAGGGACACTGCCCTCCCTGGGCTCACTCCCCAGTATGCCCCTGCCAGGCACCCGCAAATCACCAGCTCAAGAGGGACATTTTGTCTTCGAGAGAGAGCGGAGCTTGATTTGGGCAGGAGCAGCACTAGGAAATGTTGATGCCATCTGGGAATACAAAGGGGACTCAGCTGCAGGCTCAGCACCTGGCATGGGGGGGAGCAGCAGGTGCTGGTACTGCCCAGCCCCAAACCACACCACTGCTCACCTGCCCTGCAGCACCCTCGCATTTATGCCCCTCCAAAGTATCTCCAGAGCACTGCTTTGCTTTTCTCTCTAGGTACGTTTCATTCTGGCACACCTTTTAACTTTTCTTATCATGGCCTCAGCTTTGGTATTTTCACAGTCCACGACATAATCATGTATATCCTTCCCTACTCTGTGGTTCGATGTGTCTCAGGTTTTGGGGGGATTTTCCCCCCTCCCTGTCTGACTTGGAAGCCTGATAAATAAATAGCATAATCAATATTTTAATTCCTGGCATTATTAAGAATTACATAAGGAATGTTAAGGATCCTCAAGGAGCATAAACTACCCTGTTTAAATACTACTACTGTTTAAGGTGCTGCTCTTGAGGAAAGTAATTTTTACAACCAATTAATTACGTTTCTAGCCAGTGAAAATGGTTTTCAGTGTGGATGTTTAACCCTTTTCTCTGGAAATGCATTTAATTAAGGAATAAACTGCAGATTCAGTAATAGAGATGACATCTCTATATTCCAGTGTCCTCTGGGGACTTCTCTGCCTCATTTTGCAACGTTCTGTAAAAAACCGCAGTGGAAACAAAAGCTGCACCACCCCTTCTCCTGTCTGTGGCCCTGCACCCTTCAGGACCCCCCTCAAACGCACTGAACCCCAGGGGCAGCACTCGTGGGATCAGTCACTGCCCATTGGGCACGTGTGTGCAATGTGCTGGAACCAAACCAGGGGGCGACCCCCCTTTCATGGCCTTTTGTTCAAACTGCAGGTTTGTTATACCCACTCTGTCTTCCAAACCCAGATTCCAGTTTGGCTTTTCCTCATTCCTTTGAGGTATGTGCACGTTGCTGGTTTCTGGACACTGCATGCTGCAGCATAGGTTACTCCATTAAAACACAAACCTCTGGGATACCATTCCTTCTTGTTCCCAGTGAACTGGATTTCATACTTTTTATTCCCTGTTAAAAAAAACCCAAACAAACAAATAGACAAATATGAGAGACAAGCTTTCATGATAATGTTTTATGTTGATCCCTTTTCTCTGCCTTCTTTTGTGGTGGAAGCTAAACTCACTCTTAGAGCCATCTCCACTCTCTAGTATTTTAACCAGAATGATCTATCTGGGTCCCATAAACGCAACCCAGCATGTGGTTCATTAGAGCAGTGGTTTGGCACCTGTATCACCAACTTCCTCTGTGACTGTGCCTCACTGTTCACACACTTGGGGTGCTGCACTCATTGAAATTTCGTGGGCAAGGGCAGAGCAGTAAATCCCCAGGGGGCTGGAGACAGGATTGCAGATCTCAGCAGATGCTTGAAGCACCGTGAGGAACCAGGTGCTGTGTCAGGCAGCTGCAGGCCACGAGCTGGTCTCCTCCTTCAGCCCATTAGATCTGCCTTCGAGTGCCCACACGCTCCACAGCTTTTCAGCAGGACAAAAGGAGGTTTTCCAGCAGACTGTCCCTTCTGACAGTGGGTCCCCGCAGCATCTCGAGCCATCCATGTCGCCTGAGCCCCAGGGCACAGAGCAGCCAGCCTGACTGACCAGCACCTTGCTGCCCACAGCCACCACGTTCCCTCCTCCCCTCAGACCCGCCCAGCACTGCCTGAGCCTCCCGGGGAGCTGGAGAAGCGTGTGATTGCAAATGACAGCCTCACCTCTTCATCCACAGAGCGAGGGCTGCATGAGATCTGATCAAGCAGCTGCTCATCAGCCCTGGGCATCGTCTCTCCATCACTCAGGAGGCACAGGCTGCTCTGTGTCAGAAGTCCCCGCAGGGCTCTCCCAGCAAGGCTTCCAAAGACACTTGAGGGGATTTTCAAACCAGCTGGTTTTGTCTGGTGTGCAAGTAAATTGTGCAGCTGTATTACATACCTGCATGGTGGGAGTGAAACATATTTTAGGAGTTTATATAGGCATTTCCTGGGCTGGGACATCACACTCCTTTCACCTTTTCTTGATCTGAAATCAAGGTGGGGCAGAGAGCCAGAGCAACGCCTGAAGCCTGTGCAGAGGACATTGAGCTGAGCACACCTCAAAGCACACCCCGCCCCCCACCCAGTGATCACTGCTGGCACCCAAACACATGATTTATCCCCAAAGAATCCTTCTCCACAGTTTGCTGGGTATCTCCATATTCTGATCTACAGGAGCACATGGCTGAAGCACATGTGAAGAATGTCAAACAATATATCCTACTGTCTCCTCTGCCCAGTTAAGGGCACGAACTCACTACAGTAGAGCTTGACTAGTGTACGAAGCTTCACAGGTCCCTAAGCGCTTTGTCAGCTGAACCAACAGCTGTGGTGGCTGGGGGGCCAGAGAGCCCAGGTACAGAGGGGGCCCGCTGGTGGGCAGGCCCCAAAGTGCAAGACTCCCCTTTACCTCAGTGAG